>JAMPIV010013909.1:7500-100045 GCA_024509875.1 Oreohelix idahoensis | reverse complement strand
GGAGCAGGACTAGCAAGTTTAGTGAAAAAATAACCAAAGGATCGATCGCTACGAAAAAAGATATATATCTTCGTAACCAGCCACGACCAACACCCTAATTTTGCTTTGAGTGAAACACATACAAACAAGTGAACAGGATAATAAAGTTAATGTGCACATATTTCTATGGTTCACTGAGACTGCGTGGAATTGCGAACAGGTCAAGTCTTGTGTGATGAGGCACCGTTAAGACCCACCATTCTTCCCGCCCAAGGCGATATCACCACATAGCTGCGGAATGCGGGCAAATAGATTATAACCAAACCTACCACGAGGCTTGTACGGCACTCTGTCAGCTACTTGACACCATATGGTAACAGCGAAGCCCATTCAATATTGAGAATAAGGGTTTTAAAAATGTGCCCAATATCCAATGCTCTCTTTTATTTGATTCAGGACTGACTCTGTGCTGGTCGGGAGGTGACGGGAACTCTTTGGGTCGCCACCCCTGCCTGTAGCTAACTGGTCTGAGACCATCCATAGTGTGGACATATTCCTAGTGGGACAGTGGAAACATTTCCCCCGGCTGTTATTGAGTTAATATACACACCATTTATCTATCAGGTAACATAGGAATCCACCGCCTGCCCTCTTCTTCACGTAATCCAATTCTCTGAAGTCATAGCCTGGGGTCGCATGTACATGATATTTAAAGGGAATGTAACCCCCACATCAGCAAATTGCTGAATGGGAAAAAATGCAGACATATTCAGGATTGCCTGATGCTATTTACAGTCTATACCTTGAGTTGTGTCTCTATGCCACATGCCCCCTATTAACATGTTGGGTAATGCACATGGTATCCGGAAATCTAGAATGAAAATGAAATTCCATGGTTTCATTACGTACGCACAGTGGGCTAATGCCTATAGCAACGCCTTTACTACAGGCTTCCATATCTTAAGAATGATAATAAGGGTTCTCAATAAGCAACCTGTGAAGGACTATTAATAGTCATTCCGGGGGACATATACCTTCCCTCAGACTTGAACAGCAGGCAAACTGATCCGTAAGAAAAAAGTTTACTAGTATAGAATATAATGGAAAATGAATGTGTCACATAATAAAAATAAGGAGACTGGTTGTAACTTCCGATGGGGAAATTACATTACCAAAACTTATAGCTTGCCTGTAAATTTTGCAACTTTGGCCCAGCAAACAGCGATTGTCTACGGTACAATGCCCATAACACCTACAGGCATTCGTCAGGCATAAGTCAGTCACATACTCAAGTTACAAAAGTATGTAACATTTACAGAATAACTATCTCAAAAGGTAGAAGCAATAATGGTAATAGTATAGGATGTTACCTAATGAGTACTGAATGTTAACCCATCAACCAGGCGTTTGTTTTTTTTTTTTTTTTTTTTTTGTTCACATTCTCGGTGAAGGTACGGTACACTTACTATTTTGTGTAGAGGTGCATCTTCTCGCAACCATCCTTGTGCAAAATGTGCCACAATCGAACATTTCCTTGGGATGAGCCACGTAGGCGAGATTTTCCTCATACCACTCACGGTGATCAGACGTTAGGATTCGTGCGTCTTGTTATCCTCGCATACCATATAACAGGTATGTGGGTGACAAGTCCGTTGGTTACTAGTTAGGACCAATTCGAAAGATGCATCGCATGGCTAAAGCTCGGCGGCGGGGACAATGGTGTGTAATTTCCGACCCACCATTTCTCTACCGATTTAACATATTAATTCCTGATTCTGCGTCACGCTAGATAGTATACGCATACATATATTGGATTTTTAGATTTGCAGCATTCTATGAATGGGACTCAGCCATTGCAGTGTGCCAAGCATCCTCTTTTCTTGTAATGTTACTTTGTTCTTTTACTAGTCCAAGAACTTTTTTCAATGGAATTTTTATGCCATTCGGATTAATGAATGCCCAGCTAACACTTTAGTACGCAAGGGTGAGAGTCGGGGGGGGGGGGCCGCATATTGTACTCAATCGTGCCCGAAATCATAACTTAGATATGGGCGTATGACATCTGTGGGCTTTTGCGATGATTGACGGCAAGGTAGGAGAACAAATTGGGTGTATGGATTAAACAGAGCGTTTACGATTTCTAGCCTAGAAAGAAACGGTGAAAGATGAAGCGTTAACGCCGTAGAGAGCGCGTCGAGCGGGGATGGCGTTTAGATTTGACGGGTTTTCATGGAGCGGAGCGTGGATCGATTGTGCGAGGGTGCAACACCGCATAGGTTCATGGATTCATATGTGGTAAACAAGAGACAGAAAACATCTCTAAAATTTAACCCATCTCCGTCACCTTAAGACAAAAAAAACAAGTGGAGAGTGAGCATTTTTAGGACTAATTACATTTTTATTCGAGAATAATAGCCATCCTCGATTTTCTACGAGATAACAAGCACCTTTTTCGGGTCTCGTAGCTGAAAAAAAGGCAACTCTAGAGAGCGTGGTGAGCGATAAAGATGTGGTGAGCGGCGTCGAGTGATCAGCCAATCATACGGTGGCGTAGAGCGTGTGCGTCGATCGGAGCTACGGGAAAGGGACGGCATATATATTTGAGGCCGAAAGTGTGCGATCACTCCTCTAGTCATTGTCAGTAGGGGCGCGTTGAGAAAGGGGCGCTAATCTACTACGAGCACCACAATTCTTCGTCGCGTGTGAATAGCGATTGGCTGGGGTATTAGCCTACGCAAATCGCGGAGGTGGCAGTTATAGATGCAGGAATAATAACGCACCTTATTTCCGGTGATAGTACGTGTCCAGAAAACTTACGTCTGAGCGAACTCACATACTCCAGTCTCGATAAAGAGCTCCTCGCATTGATGTGGTCAATCACAAACTGGAACGTTACCTTCACTGTTCCACACTTTGTGATGTAATCTGATCAAAAAGTGGGGGCGTCTTTACCTCACCGAACACTAAAAGAGGTCAAAGTCATCGAAGTCAGCGCGTTACGCTAAAAAAAAAAAAAAAGAAAAAGCCCCTCTTCAGGCCCAAAGAAGGCGTGATAGTATGAGAATAGCGGTAGGCTATTCCTGGTGATGAGACGTGTGATCGCTTACTAGGTTTGGACGTGAGCGTAGTGGCCGCAGAGGCAGAACTAGTCGAAACGCTAAACCACTTCCGAGATGTTGGAAGGGACAAGCGCTCACCTATAACATGGGAGATGCTATTCTCTACACGCGTAGTACATTTTCATTAGATATGAGAGAGAGCTGTCGCGAGTGCTACGAGTAAAGAATACTTGATTATATAGACTGAATGAGAGATTTGCGTAGAAATATATCTTTCAGGATAGAACTTACAATGCGCATTATAACATTACTTCTGTGTGTAGTAATAACGTTTTTAATTGAGAAGCGGGAACGAGAGGTGGTTATTAGAGTAACATATTTGAATTAGTTACTGAGCATACAGTTTGGTATCTATATACAGTAACTTTTTAATATAGTATGGAAACATTGTATACAGGGGGTAGCGACAGACACACACACACACACACATGAGTTTATTCCTAAGTATATGCGATCTCGAGCGTATATACACTACAATATACGTATATACACACACACATTATATTTTAATCTTATGGAACAATGAGAACATTGTCCCTCGTCGATTACTAACTATCGTAACTGAACATTGCGTAATTGATAGTGATATGTTGTATTTTTTTTTTTTTTTAGTAACAGGTTATTTAAAATAATAGTTAAACAGAAATAAATAATTTAGAATAAGAGAGCAAGCTTGAATCTAATTTGAATTGAGAGATAGGGGTGATCCACACGCCGGAGTTACTAAGACTTTCAGAAGATGTCACGTAATGCACATCATTCACTGGGTCTTGATATTGAAGAAACTCACTGTGTTAGATCACAGTCAACCGTACATATATGGAGACTAAACATAAGTGTGTTTGATTCTTAAAGAGTTTAATTTTGCATTGCTTCATTTATGCACAGATGGTTACATTTCAATTAGGAGGATTCTGTTTTAATTGATACTCTTGCATTGATCATCATCAGAGATGCGTGTAGGTCAACTTTCCGGGATTATATGAAATCGAGGAGAAGGGAGGTTTTCAAATTTTTTGTTTGTTTTGAAAACCTTAGTGTGAATAAATTATCATTTTTTTTTATGGATTTTCATTTTCATTTTCAAACTTGCAGATAAGGGAGGGGCGATCGAATTATTACCACAACGATCCAAAGGAAGGGGGTTTAAGTTTTTCTATTTTTGGGGGGTGGTGGGATGGGTGCTTTAGGGGGGGGTACTGAGAAATTTAGTTTTATTGGGGGGGAATCGTTGGGAATGTGGAGGGTGTTGTTGTGGTAAAAACTTTAAGCATTACAATATCTGTTGTCTGTTTTGACTCATCACTCCCGGGTCCTAAGTATTCGGCAAAAAAATTAATAGAATTACACTTTTTTTAAGCAGTGAGGTGAAGTAAAGGTGCAGCTGCTCCCCCTACGAACCAGTTAATACATCCAGGTAGTCAAACCAGTAATTCCAACATGTAAATAACGCACCAGTCTCGATCTAACGGGGCTATTAATTTGTGCGGTCGACCACATCAAATTCGCGGCCTGAATCTCCACAAAGCTATTCTCAGTAACAGTAATGGTGACGTACAAATGTGACAACCAGTTTTTAACCTAGTTTCCAAAAGTGACTCTTCGTATAACGTCACGGGCTATATTGTGCCGGGGCGAACCACTAAAATAGACAAATTGTTAAGGTGTCCGTGACTGTTAACTAATTAAGTATTAGTATCTATTGAGCACAGATGTATGGGACGGGAGCCCGGGCTGCGACTATTAATAATTATCGTATAAAACTTGTTAAGTTGTGATGTTTAGGCCTGTTAACTCGATTACTGTCAGCATTTTAATTGTCACGGAACAGGAGAAGGTGAAATTTGCGTATGCCCGCACATGGGTAGGTTATCATATGGCAGTGTAGATAAAAGGCCAGCTCTGTGTGAGCTAGTGTTTAGGGCATATGTGGGTGAGGGGAGGGAGGGGGGGAAGCGGTTCTAGGGCGGCCCGGGGAGGGTGAGGGGCGGGCTCACATTCGAGCCGGGGTTCACATGGGGCTAAATTAGGGGGGGGGTCGTATCGGGTAGAACAAGGATACCTAAAATGGGAGGAAGGAAGGTTAAATTTGGAGTTGCTGTATTACATATGTAGTAAACGTCCTTATTGAGAATGGCCAGAATCGTGTGGCATGCGATTTATTTAGTGAGGTGAGGGTGTCTGGATAGGAAGGAGAGGCTAAAGATGCGCGCGCGGCGGCGAGCGCGCAGACCTCTTCATAAATGTACCATTGGCGAAAAGGGCTCAGGGAAGATACTACGTTATATGGAACTAAGTCTTGAAAGAAACAGTCCTCTTATTGGACTAATGCGGGAGTTCGTGGTAATGTTGGAGTACATGCATAAGTGGGTGAGGTGTGATGACCGTTCAAGCAATTCAACGGTGAGCAAGTCGCTTCAAAATAAGCACTTTAAAAAAATGAAAAATAATAAATATAAAAATTGCATTCTAAGTTACTTACGTGAGAGAGGATTTTAGATATGAATGACCAGGAGATGGTATTTTTTTTTCGGTTTTTAAACTGGTCACTACTTTTTATGTAAAAATTTGAATCAGTTCGATCTTACGCTGTCAAGGAACATAGTAAGTGCCGTCCATGTCCAAAACGTCGATTTCGAACGACGTAAGCTGAAATTAGAAATAGCCTTTACCGACGAGTTGAGTATTAATGATCATGGTATATTGGTGCCTGATTCTTATGCCTTCCACTCGTTCGAAGTTTCTGATGGATAGCTCTTCATCCTAAATTTTTCACGAGTCTAGCATTTTCGCGTCAAGAGTGCTACTTAGTACACTGGTACAGTCTGCTACTGAGCGGTAGGGTATGCATGAGTGTGTACCGGGGGCGGTAGAAAGCTGGCGGGCTCTGGACGGCGTCGGAGAAGGTTAAGAGCAGCAGAAACGAGGGTGCCAAGAATACAACAATTAAAGAAACACTCAATGAACCTGCATTCACACAATTCACGACGCGGTCAGGGCCCGTGGCCATCGTGGGGAACGTTGTCTTGGTTCTAATATTTTTAGGATATCTGTTTAAGTCACATTAAGATTGTCCAGGCACGTACGTTAACAGCGAGCACAGTGTCAAAATGGCTTAAGTTTCTTGAAATGAGGAATGTCAGGTCGATGTCTACTTTCAGGAAAGGACTATATTTGGTCACCACACCACTAGTCAAAACTCCGTCGGAATGTTACTGACGTTAATATGTTACTTGCCGCACGGGCTAAAATGTACTTGAGGTTTTTCTCTGGAAGAATCAAATCAGGCTCGATGGGCTCGCTACTTCTTTAAAATCTTTAAAGTTCTTGTAAAGGTTATAGACCAAGTCTTTAAGGACAGAATGTTTTTGTTCTTTACAGATATTTTTCTTTACTTAACACTGGCAAAGGTTGGGTTAACCCCAGTTTTCTTCACTAAATAGAGGAAAAAAAACACATATAAAATAATTATACATACTATGTACTTGTTATAACTTACATTTTAAACTGCAAGCGTAGCGCTTGACTTATCGTTTAAATTCCCGTGAAGTAGTTATATTTAAAAAAATCAATCATCATGAATTTGAAATACATATAAATATATTTCGTCAATACTCATGATGGATCTGTGCAGTTATAAGTTAGTTTAAAATATTCTCGACTGAGTATTTAGCAGTTAAATTAAATGCATTTATGGCTGCATGAGTTTAAGCTTAAAATTTTAATTTATTCTGCTTTCCACTGTAACTTGTCGACTAGAGAATATAAAAGACTTAAAAATTAAGCACTCTGCACAAAATCTAACTATTGAAATATGAAATAAGCGAGTATCACTTTAAACACTTCACAAAATATTAGATACTTAATATAATATTTACCTCCACACAGAACTACAGATCACAACGACTAGAATCATTCACTAGATAGATATTCTAGAACCTCGGCAAACTTTGACGAGCTCTAAGAACTTCGCTATAAAAGCTTCTTTCCCTAGCACGAGCGACGGTCTACTGCGAATTAGGAGAATGAGTGAAATCAAGTTTAAAACTCTGATTATATCTATCAAACAGACAAAGAGGTCCCACGTTATTTCGAAAACACGAAACACCGCCGATCTCTCCCCTTCTCATTAACACTTTCCATAACCAGCGGACCTGCCATAAACTGCCACTTCGCGTCTTGACATCTCATTGCTAAAATAATGGCCCTTCTGAGCGAATGCGTGAGTTTCATATCACACCCATCGCTGGGAAAATTAACCGAGAAGCTACGTGTCAGGTGGAAATCCCAGACAATATGTCTCCTTTAGATGGCAGTTTCCACACTTAACCGGGAACTAGCCTGACGAAACGCCCGTGACATGAGAAAAGTACAGACGCATGTCTGCTATCTCTGTCTGCCTAGACGAGTATTCACACATTCTGTCGTCCTGCAGCACTGACATCTGATGTAATACAATGTGTACTCAGTAAGAGAAAAGAAACAGGTAAACGTCAGAATGGGAAAGTAAATTTTGTCGCAAACGAACGAATGCGAAAAAAAATGAAAAGGATGAAAGAGCGCTAATAAAGTAGAGGACACGGGTAGAAAAGAAAGAATATAGAAAATTTATTGATCATAAATGTCTATGCGACAGTGTACCACAACAATCTTCTTAAAAAATATTATGACAGACCATATTCGGAAGTTGCACATATCATGACCTTACCCATAGCAACAGAGATGAAGGGCAAACCTCTCATCTCTATGGAATATCCATTACAAGTTACAGAGAGTTTTAAGCAAGTAGACATTAGTGATCATTTAACTATTGAGCAGAGGAAGCAAGTCCAGGAAGTGTTGGAAACCCATGTTGATGTGCTCACAGATAGGTTGTACAAATATGTTAGAGTACGACATTAAGGTTACTGACCCTACCGCTGTATGTGTGAAAACGTACCCTATACATTATGCTAAGGCAAAAGCTTTAAAGGAAATCACTGTCATTACTTTCTGTCGCGTAATTTCCTTTGAAAACTTGTTGAAGGAGAAGATCATTTCAAAGTCAGAACCTCCCTATAGTGCATGCGTAGTGCTATTAAGAAAGCCTAGTGGAAAACAAAGATTGTGCATTGATTAAAAGAAGCTAAATGCTGTCACAGAATCTCAGGTGGATACATTACCTGACACAAATCAATTGTTCTATACACTGAGTAAAGCTATGTATTTTTCGAAAGTGGATCTCATCAAGGGATACTTTCAAATACCAGTGAAACCAGGCATTAGGCATATGTTGGCATTCAGTACATCAGAAGATCATTATGAGTTTAATGAACTTCCTTTCGGTCTTAAAAACGATCCAAGCGTGTTTTCATGAATGATGGGGAAACTGTTGGAACCTCTAAAAAATCAATTTCTTTTGAATCCATTGTATACTAATACACTTTCCTGTCCGCTGCAGATAGCCATTACAAAATCTGTTCGTCAACAAGCGAGCTTCACGGCGTTTGATTGGTTACAAATTGTTCCTTCTTTCTGTCATAACAAAGTATTTGTATCTACATCACGTTACTCACGGAAAATTCTACCTGTGCTCCGATACCTTCCCTTAGATCACATTAGGACTATCTCAGCTTAGTTCACGAACTCGGTAACACTAACGAGGATCCAAATGGTGATATACATGAATCGCACATTCTATAAAATAAAAAAAATATGAGCGACTGGCTGCTATCTCTAGTGTGTAGTGACTCATAGTGTAGAAGACGTAAATGGTTTGCTTGTGAGGCTGGCTAAAGACGACATGCATATACGACCACTCATTGATGAACTGAACACCTTTCTCCAAGAAAAACTCAGCATAACTTTAGAATAAGAACATGATGGTGGATGATGGGTTAAATAGGAAATATGAAACGCATATAAAGATGCAATAACATCGCAGCGGCATTTTTCATTAAATAATCAATCATCGCATGCTTGCTCAAACAATACGCTCATTGTTTTTGTTATACCAAAGTATGTCAACTCATTCATCTTTACGTGCTTGGACAAGCAGTGCTCTCTTCTTCGATGTAGTAAATAAACTTCTTACATACATTTTTTTGTTTGAATGTGCCTGTGAGAGATGTTTAGACGGCATTCACTATTAAACATGCGCTTTCACTAATCAAGACTGCACGGAATGAAGTTTCGATGCAATGCATGAACAGCATGTGGAAAGAACAGGTCCCTCAATTTTGTCATGATTTTAAAGGTTGTGTCGGCGTCTGTAGCCTAATGGATATGAACGCAGTTTCATAATCCAGATATACCAGGTTCGAAACCAGCTGCAGGCGGTTTGGTAGCAGATCGCTTTGTGTGGATTTTTAACAATGGTATAAGCGCCGTACCGTTCAGAAAGCAATGGCAAACTACTGAATGACAAAATTGCCTAGAAAAATCACAAACAGCCAATAAAAGCTGGGGTTGATTGCCACGTCCTGTAAAGGATAAGCAACTAACTTAAAGGTTGTAGCTTTCATGACAATAGCATCGCAGCTATTAAGGATGGTATCAATATGACCCAAAGAGCTGGTTTAGATGGAGTTCACGAAAATGAAATTGTAGATTTGCTTAAATCTTAGAAAGTAGAACAGAGCAATAAAGAGTTGTTTGCGCTGGGGAAAATCATCACGGAAGAATAAGAAGACACAGCCGCTTGCACCAACCATCTACAACCACCAGGCAGAAATCTTACATTGAAACCATTAAAGGAGCCTTTCCAACTTCCTGAATCCTGCTTTATAATCTGTGAAGAAAATGATCCTACTAAGGATAGGAGCTTCATGGTCAGGAGGAAAATGATGGAATGTGCTGCTCCTTATCACGAAATCCTCCGCGAGCAGGAAAAGTCAAAAACTCAACTCTGGAAAACTTTTTTCAGAAAACAATTCCTTGCTGTATCGAATGCTTTTCATTTAGATGATTCACCATCCCACCCCTTGATGAATGAAAATGATAAAAAGGTATTGTTACAGCCCCTCTCAGTGTTGAAGAATTTACCTATGTTGTTTTTTGTACATGTACATGAGTCACTACGGAGCAGTACAACATTCATTGTAGCGGGGTTTTCTGATGGCGTCATTCAGTTAACCGCTAAGAAGCACCGGAAAGAGGAAATAAAAAGGGCGGAAGTGAAGAACTTAGGTTTCTAAGTGAAGAGTAAACAAGCTTAAAATTAATAGTATTTATGATATGTCCAGTCCGTTTCTAATGAGGCTATAAAAACTCCTGAGTCACAGTCTCAGTTGTTACAATGGCATGGTGGGGCCCGAGACGTTTCCATTTTAAAACACCAAGATGCAGAAGACTAATAAAATATATAAACCTTCTTACGTTACTAATGTTCAAGAAAACTACTGGGAAACCGACATCCAATTTACAACCAGGCTTTGATTCAACAGCAACATGAAAACAAATGCCAAACTGTTACGTTAGATTGTCAATTTTCGACAAAAGGATCACTAAAGAAAAAGGCTTTGATTTACTTGTGAGTACAAAGTTTTCGTTATTTCTAAATCGAATTTAAACGAGTGTGACAAAACGGGCGGCCCCTATCGGTCTTTGTTTCTCACCGGCAGTATCGGTACATTTGTGGTACTGATTTTTATTACATGCTGTCAATTGCCGCACTGTTCTTTCTCTCTTCATTATTTTTCAGCTAAGTAGCAGATATTTGAGTATTGTCGACTTGCTTGACATTACCTGTAGGTGATAATAATCACATTTGTTTGACGCTACTCAGATTTGCTGAGATAATTACTCGCAGTCGCAAGGAAGTGGCACAGCTTGGCTAAGATTAGCACAAGACCTCGTGTACGCGGCGAAAACGTATGACATAAGCCTTTCCTGTCCTACTTGTTATGACAAGAGTACTTTCTGATAAAGTAATGATGGTTACATTTTGAGCACGCTGTTGTTTGAGTTAACCGATCTGTCTGTAAGTTTGCCCACAAGGGCATCGGACAGCTTACTACCATATATGCGAGATTTGACCTCAGCCTTACGTTCAAAATTATCCGATGTCGGAATATTTTGAAATTTCCCCATAACCCGCCCGTTTGAATATGATTGGAGTTTTTTGATAGCTCATAACAAACGAAGGCGTGGGAAGGCAGGGAATATAACCTGATCATTTTCTCAAGCTTTTTCACTTGAGAAATCGCTCGCCAAGACACCAGATTGCTACAGTGAAGAATTACAATTCAGAATTCCTTCTTAAAATACCGGACACCTTTTATTGGCGTATTAATCAGGACTTACCATATAGCACAGGAAATGTCTAACATTTTAAATAAGGAAACCGGGACTGGGGAAACTGAAGGACCACACACGAAGTCAGAGAGGGGACTTATTAAATTAACGACACCCCAGACGCGTGTAAGAGGCCGAATCAAGTCTCTTTTATTCATCTGAGAAAAAAATATGTGAGCCAGGATTATCGCAAGTTGTGATTTACATTTCATATTGTATTACTAACATGCGAACTAACATATATATATATATATATATATATATATATATATATATATATATATATATATATATATATATATATATATATATATATATATATATATATATATATATATATATATATATATATATATGTGTGTGTGTGTGTGTGTGTGTGTGTCTATTACCGTGTAAATTTTAATACGCAAAACTCGCTAGTGGATGTCATAGTCATTTGAGATTAGCAACCTCAGCGTATAGAATGATGATTGATGAACCACCACTGCACGGGCTGGTGATTGCTTTATTGATAGTTTCGTAAAGAGAACTAAACGCATTAAGTAGTTCTAGGTTCCCTATGGAGCAGAGAGCGAAAGATGAAAGAAATGATGTACATTCTGAGTATAATACTTTCATTTTCAAAGCAGTGGAACTATCCAAATAAACAAATCCACTTTAAAATTAATGTAAGTTTTCAAGCTTTAAACCTGTGTAAATGTCTATGTGAAAATATCCATTTTAAAGTTAATGGAAGTTTCAAACTTTTCAATCAGTGTAAAACATAAATCAAAACATATTCAATTTACATTTTCAATCAGTGGAGATGTATATATAAACAGACTGTATCTGTATTGTTACCCTTTTCATTTGAATATAAAGTATTTATGAAAACTATTTTATTTAAATGTAAAGAAAGTAAATTCCCGACGGATTAAATTTAATTCTCATCGAGGGTAAAGTCTGAGTAATTGGGATGGTGGTATGGGAAGACAGGAACCCATAACTATGAGGTGGAAAACGCCATACTCAGAAGAGCGTTTCGTTCTTTTCTTTTACCATAGTTATTGGTGGTACCAGCAGAACGAACTATCTCTGGAACAAGAACGGAATAGTGGCCTAAGCTTTAAGACGAAGGACCCACTTGGTAGACTCTCTTTGACATATCTGGGAAACGAGCTACACCCGACAACCTTGACCAGAACGAGCGTGAGCAGAGTGAAAAGAACCAACCCATAAGAAGGAGCAGAACCGTCATTGGCAGCCAAGTTCAAATCTATGCTGCCATTTGAAATTCTTGAAACAATTTACGATCCTTAAAGACCATGATGATAACTTTTCTTGATCCATAACTATTCAAGTTATTCTCCAACTGTTAAAACCTAAAGTGATTATTGCATTTTGTTATTTGTAATGCTACAAATTTAACTTTGATTTAATCATTTTAAAGTTAGTGCATGTTTGTCTCAGTAAATTTACTACACACACTCTAAACAGAGTTATTCTACAGTAGAATAATAGAATTCCACTGAGTAAATCAAGGGTGGGGGCTTAAACGAGCTGAAAGTAATAAGTGCTTAAATCCTTCACAAAAACGTCGGCAGAATTACAGAGTTAACTTACTCAGCCAAAGCAGTATTGTTCTCGCTTTTTCGGAATATCTTGTGAAAACTCCCTGGAGATAGAAGTGTTTTGTTTATTCTATTTACATATCTGCCAAGAGTAATCTTGTGCGAAGGTAGACACCTTTGAAGCCCATATTAGATACTGTTAAGTGTTGGCCACTGTTGGACCACTTCTGCAAAGCACGGGAGGCAATACCGTCACAACCAGGACGCAAAAATCAACAGAATCGATTTTTCTAATGAGAAAACATCTTGTAACAAAAACGAAACTTCTGGTTGTCGATGTATTCCAAAATCATCTTTCTTTTTTATTGTAACAAGGACCTCGAGCTTCCTTATTGGTGAGAAAATGAACGTGAAAACAAAGAATACCACTGCTCAATGTTAACTTTATAAGAAAAAACGATATTATCACATAGACTGACTCCATGATTTGCTCATCCTCGTACATCATAATTCAACCCACATGTTGAAATTAGTTTTTTTTAATATATAAAAAGGGGAAGGGGTCGACCTAGACGACGGTGGACCCAGGACATCACAGAGAGTCTGAACTTGTCTTTGGCTGATGCAGGTCGACTTGCCCAGAATCGTGATGCGTTCAGAGCAGCTGTAATGGAGACAACGTTCTGGAAAGAATATGTCACATGATGATGATGACAAAACTGTGATGATACGTTAATTGATGTGTTGGCAGTCTACGTTGGATTACGTCTTGTATTTTACAACTTACTTTTGAATTTTTGAAATCAGTTTGTACCTTTTGTCGTTTGTGAGTTAATTCAAATTGGACCACATTTTAACAAAAACAAAAGCCATGACATGTTTTCTTGATTGTTAGACTGCTTAAGAATGAAACAATCTCAAGGAACGCTTTCCCCAGTCATATTATTCCATTATCATTGATTTTGACGGCCCAGGCTCCGGTGATTAACCGACCAGTATTGATCAGATTTAAATATCTGTGGTAGGTCCCTTGGCTTAAAACAAAATGTACCTGGGGACTGCCACATACGTGTTTAATATGAATTGTACAAGTATATATTAATTTTAGCTAAATATTATTACATGCACTTATTTTTACTATTATGTACGACATTGGTGGAACTCATTCCCTTACTGAACGTGTGTTTGAGTGAGAAAATTATGTTCCATTTATGCAATTTCTGTTTACACTAAGGGTCTCCTGAACGTATAAATCGCGTAATCAAAGAACTAGTTGTATAAGTAAAATAATTACAATTCCTTGAACATCATCAATAATGTTGTGAACAACATTCTTCAAATGCAAACATCGTGATTCATACATCGCTTTTTTCATCGATTTTATTCCTAATAAAATTCGAAATCACTCATAAGCAGTACTGTTAGGTCATTCTGAACACTGTAACATTTTCATAAGTGAACGCGGTGCGTAGAACCAGCGATACATTCAGTACTTCGATAAAAACATTTAAATATTTAACAAGCAGCGGAATTGGGTTCCACCAAATTAAATGGTACATTTACGTCCAGACTCTCTGACCGCAACACACATATACTCAGGTTCATTACTTAAAAGCAAATCCTCATGTAACTAGTGTAAACATGTTCGCGACATTACCCTAACAACGTGCGTTCTGTTCAACCATTGTCGTAGATTTTTGATAGGGGAATTACGACTTGGGCAGGTCCCTTCTGAATAGATTAGAATAAGTGATAGCCACAGTGAGAGATAATAACAGAAATAGATTTCACGAGTGAGATGAAGGAAATATATTAGAGTCGGTCTCTGACCCTCGAGATGATTTCTCTCAGTCAGCCTATCATCTACAACAGATTAAGATTTGTCAGACCGTCTACTATAATATATAGTAATATATATCCCTCACATACAAACACACCTAAGTGACTACAATAGACACACAGACGTGAAACTATGACAATGGAAATATAGATAATTGGGAACGAACTGACCGACACACTGGAATAAGTTCAAGTAAATTTTAACTATCATCAGAAAATTCCATCACAACACACAAAAATTACATCAAGCATATACAACTAGTCATACAGTCAATGAATTGCTACAAGAATGATAGACCCATCGGTATGATCTTTTCCCTCGATGTATAGCCCACAGTCCTGTTAGAAGAAAAGTGATAGCCCCAAAGAGTCACGGATACATGTGATATAGTCTAAGATTTCCCTTTAAAGGTATGAACAAACTTTGATACTCTGATCTATCCTAAGGAAAATATTGTTAGCAACCAAAAACTTGCACAAAGAAATTTAAGACAGCACAATGGGTGCCAAAAATACAACGATAAAGGAATCGCTCAGTCCTGCATTCACTCTATTCAGTCAGCCGTGATCACTAGCTTGCATTCGTACTTACAGCTTTGGTAGCAACTTCTGGAAAACAATTTTTAGGACCTGCACATACAGAATCTCCAGGGTAGTCTTGGCCAAGGGAACCCCAGTCCCGCAAAGATAGGTTGAATCCACTACTTCAGGGAACGTTTCCTTGGTTATTCTTCTTTTAGGATATCTGTTTCTGTCACCTTAAAATTGTTCAGTCACGAACGTTAACAGCGAGCAAAGTGTCAATAGCTTAGATTTCTAGTAACTAGGAATGTCAGGTCGGTGCCTTCTCTCAGTATAGGAATTTATTTGGTCACACCACAACTAGTCAGAACTCCGTCGGAATGTTACTGATAGTAATATTTTACTTGCCACAAGGGCTGAAATGTACATGAGGTTTTTCTCAGGAAGAATTAAATCTGGCTCGATGGGCCCGTTACTTCATTTAATCTTAAAGTTCATGTAATGGGTACTCTGTCGTTCTGGATGCCAGCGCAATGCCAGACAGGTTTTACTTTATACACCCAAGTCTTTAAGAAAAAAAATGTTTTAGTTCTTCACAGATGTTTCTCAGTACTAAAACTGTTGGTAAAGTTGGGCTACCCCAGTTTCACTGATTAAAGAAAAAAAAAACATATAAAATACTTATACATACTATTTACTTCGGTTATAACTTACATTATAAACTGCAAGCGTAGAGCTTGACTTATCGTTTCACTCCCGTGAAATAAGTTATATTCATAAAATCAATCATCATGAATTAGAAATACATACGTATTTCGTCAATACTCAATGATGAATCAGTGCAGTTATAAGTAAGTTTAAAATATTCTCGACTAATTACTAGCAATTTAATTAAATTTATTTATAGCTGCATGAGTTTAAACTAGAAATTATAATTTATTTTGCTATCCACTGAAACACGTCAACTAGAGAATATAACAGACTTATAAATTTAATTACTTCTGCACAGAAATCTAACTAGTAAAATGAAGTAAGCGGTTATCACTGAATCACTCAATACTACTAGATATATATAATATTTACCTCCAAGCAGAACTACAAGCTATACCACGAACTAGAATTTATTCACTCATATAGTTAGTCTAGAGGCTCGGCAAAATGTCGAGTCAAACTAAGAATCTTCGCTATGCAAGCTTATTTCCTTAGCACGAGCAACCTGTCTACTGCAAAATTTGGAGAACTGAATGAATAGTCTAAGCTACTCGTGTAGATATATGAAAACGGACAAAGGATCCCACGCTATTACGAAAACCCGAAATAGCGTCGGTCTCTTCCCCCCCCCCCCCCCCTCTCTCTCTTAAAACTTCACATTAACTTAGACGCTGGCCATAACTGCCAAAACGCGTCTTTACACCTACTACGACATGTCTCATTTCTGAGCGATGCAGATTGGTGCCTTCCACACTTCACGCCGAGAAACTAGCCGCAGAAAAACTCGTGTCAGATGAAAATGTAGACACATGTCTGCTCTCTATGTCTGACGAGACGAATTCTCACACTATTTCGTTCACATCCAGGGACTGACATCTTACGCAATAAAATGCGTTACTAGTATCAGAAAAGAAACGGCAAAAGTCAGAATGGGAAAGTAATATATTGTCGCAAACGAACGAATGCGAAAAACAGGAAAATGATAAAAGAGCGATAATAAAGTAGAGGACACGGGTAGAAAAGAAAAGAATATAGAAAATTTATTGATCATAAATCTCTATACAACAACCATGATGCGCTTCGATGCTTGGAACGCGGGTTACAGAAAAATTATGTTTTGCTTTAGTTAACCCTTCAACTGCTATGTAGTCATTTTTTTTTAACCAGCGGCACTTGGGCTTTCAGCCCTTCGGCCCAATGACATGCATTGCGAGGCTGGGAACCTGAGGACTTTCCTTCCAACCTCGTCAGGAGCTTTGCTCCTTCCCATCCACAGAGGGTTTATCTCAGGAGCCGTTCAGGTTATTCAGTCAAAATCCCGGTCGTAAACATTTCTTCAAACGCTGACGTCCGGGCTTGAACCTTGAAAACCTGGTCGCCAGTACAACGTTGTAGCCATTACACCAGCGCGGCTCCCCTATGTAGTCATCGTTCATACCTATTTGATGCCTTGACTGTTACAATAATTTTCTTACTGACGCTGTGATGACGTAGCAAGTTAGAAACTTAGTGGGTATTGTTGTAGTATTATTATGAAGAGATTATAAAATGGTGCTGGTCAATTTTAGACAACCGTGTGACATCTTTGTCATCTTTTCAAAGCGATTAATTTTGTAGATTGTGAGTTCCGGGTGGTTAATTTTGTTAAGTGTCCATGACAATAAATGATAAATGAACTAATATTATCAACAATTATCATCATCATCAACATTTTTGTCGCTGTCTTTGGAGCATGGAGCTACCATTACAGAAGGATACCTGCACAAAGTATTAACACGCGCTTGCAGCAATGATTTTTGTAGGTATTTATTTTACATAATGAGCTTGGCAGCTTCATACACAACCTCATATAAACCTCATACACAACCTCATATAAACCTCATACACAACCTCATATAAACCTCATACACAACCTCATATAAACCTCATACACAACCTCATATAAACCTCATACACAACCTCATATAAACCTCATACACAACCTTATTTAAATCGCCGCGTACGACATGCATGAGGGAGTGTTGCGTAACAAATGCTTTGCGTATAAATGTTCCGTGGATGATTTTACATTTGCCACACAATGTTGAGGGTGTTATATTTCATCTTCTTGCCAAAGGTATGATAATGCTGGCACTAGAAGCGTGGTGTATCACCCTCAGACACCAGGGATGATGAAGGCGAAATAATGTGGTGTCTTTAGTCTGGTTTGTATAGATGATGTGAGTGTGGGTAAACAGCTACAGTTCCAAACAGGGACGTCACATCAACTTACAACGTAGAAAGTCAATAAAGCTTTTAACAGCAGTGATGTTTTGGTAATATATATTGTGTACGCCACAATGACAAGGTGCATGGACATCGTTATGCAAAAACATCACAGGTATGGTACAACAGTCATCATTTCACTGACGTAGTCAGTACAACAAGGAACATAAGACAGCATCATGATAATGGTGAATCAATATGCATGTTATGACATCATAACCAGCCGTAAATGTAGTCAGGCAGAAAACTTCCTCCCTTTCCATAATAGCCGGAAGGTATTAAATAGGAGATTAAATCCACTCTCCTTTACTTGACTTCAGCAAGACAGGCATGTCTTCTTACGTCATCAAAAAAAATCCTCAAAGTTCCTTTAGTTACCAAAGATATCAAATCTCGAACAAGCAGCAGAGTTCAACAAGTAACTAGTCCTTAGGACATGCATCAACCGATGCATAGCAGCGAACGTGATTCGTGAGCTGAGAAAACGTCTCACAGCGTAGACTCTACAAAAAGCAGGCTACAAAAAATGTCAACATCAAAAGATGGCGAAATGTTATTCAAAAGTAATTACCTTTGCTTCAGGAAATAAACCACATAACTCACAGGCCTCCAGGCACTTAGAATCACAACAGAGATATATCATCTCAAAAGGAACAACAATATGTAGAGGACTCTCTTTTTCCTGAATAGAATAAGCACGGACGCTAGCAAAATTGCGTCCTGCTCTCAAACGAATCTGCCACGGACTGCGGGCGGAAATCCCGTTCAGACCACAACCAAATTTTAGACATGCGCAGAAGAGCGCGATTCGAATACAGCTCAGATAATATACGAAGATAGTACCTTCTCGAACAATGCCTTAAAAGGATAGGAATCGAAACATTGCAAGTTGCCAAATGCTTATCAAGAGAAGTGGGCCCGAGCGCTCCAAACATGGACATGACTTAAAATCGCTCCATATATGGACTTGACTTAAGACCGCTCAAACACAACTTATCGGCAACCCACGCCAACAAGAAAAGCGAACTACTTACAATAAAAAGTGACTATAATTTTCTCAAGTTATTTCCCTTTGCATAAGAAAAATATAAAGTACACAGAATAAGTTGCGACATTCTTGCGCAACATATTACCGCAACTACCGATTAAAAAAAAATGAGCAACTTTTTTTTTTTAAATATCCAAGAGCAAAGCGAAAAGCGGCCCAACAACGCACGAATTATGCGCGGATAAATAATTAAACTGCCTAACATGAGGCTAAATTGGCACATATAGTGTCTGGTGAGAATATATCTCAACAGAAAAAATATACCTATCGGGGAGGTGCCACCAACACACACTACGTTAGCATGAAGGTACAATATACATATGCTCGTGTAATACAATCATTATCAAATAGCGGTGTCATATACTAATACCGCTTTAAAATGGATGTACACATCTGATAGAAAATATTAAATAGTACATGTAATATTATCAGTACATAATGAAATTACAATACATGAAGATCCAGGACACATCTCCTGTCGTTCCAAAGGTAAGTCCACAATTTAGAACTCTTCATGCTTGACAACAGTACGGTAACTTCTCAGACCATCAATGACATACTGAGAAAATACAAACAATATAATTCTATGTAACAACTATTATGTTTCATAGTATACAATACATTATTAATAATAATAACTGTGGCCGAGTGAATTTTCGGCCCTTATATTAACTACTCAGCCTTCCTTTGTTATAAAAGAAGGTAACAGAAAAAGCACAATATTATGTGTTCACATAAAGTGAGGACAGATGTGCTAATGTATTGTAGCAATATAGATGTGTTATTACTCTGTAATATATATAGGAATATAGGACAGAAGTATTAGTTGGAATCATGTGGGCATCTAGACAGAATGTCAGCCATCACATTATCCGAACCACGGATAGCTCGTACCGTGAAGTGAAAAGGTTGAAGAGCAATAACATATCGAGTTGATCTCGAACTCTTCAAGTTCTTAGTCTGAATAGCTGTAAGAGCTTTTTGATCAGTTTCTAGAATGAAATGTGCGCCCAGGAGGAATCTTTGTAGTTTAAGAATTGCCCAAACCATAGAAAACAATTCACGGTCTAAAACCGAGTAGTTCCTCTCTGCCGCATTTAGTTTTCTAGAAATGTACATAACAGGATGCAGAATTTCTGAATATTCCTGCATAAGTGCTGCTCCGATCCCAGTGGATGAAGCATCACTTCGAAGAACAAAAGTCCTATCAAGAGTAGGTAATCTTAGGATGGGAGGAGATGAAAATATATTCTTAATTTGGTCTAAGGAAGATTGACATTCCTGAGACCAACGAACCAGATTAGGCGATCCTTTCTTCAACAACGTTGAGAGAGGTGCCATGATCGAAGATAGATTCGGGATGAATCTCCCATAAAATTGAATTAAACCCAAGAGACTACGGACTTGTTTCTTCGTCTTAGGTACAGAGATGTTCAATATTTTCGAAGTATTGTGGTCTTCTGTCTTCAAGAGACCATGACCAACACGATGACCCAGGAAAGAAATTTCACCAAAACCAATATAAGCTTTAGAAGGTTTTGCTGTCAGATTATACTCACGTAAAGTGGACAGTATGTCATATAAACCCAAATAGTGATCTTCCCAGGAATCACTAAAGAGACAGATATCATCTAAATATGCGATGACATCTGAACGATGAGAAAGAATTCGACGCATCATGCGAACGAAAGTAGCAGGGGCGTTCATAAGACTGAAAGGCATAACATTCCATTGAAATAGACCCCTAGGTGTTGAGAAAGCAGTAAGAGGTTTGGCATGATCTGCTAAAGGCACCTGCCAATAACCTTTCGACAAGTCAAGTTTAGTGAAGAATCTAGAATTAGAAAGTCTAATAAGTAGATCTTCTAGTAAAGGCATAGGTTCAGCATCGAACTTTGTGACTTGATTTAATTTGCGATAATCAACGCAAATTCGTATGTTCTTATCTTTCTTCCGGACAATAACCATGGAAGAAGAATATGGAGAAGTCGATGGTTCAATTATGTTTAATTGAATCATTTCATCCAATTCCTTTTCCACTTGTGACTGAAAGTGTATAGGGATAGGATAAGGTCTAACCCTAATAGGATTATTGTCGGTAAGAATTATGTCATGTTCTATGACATGCGTGTGACCAGGGATGTCGGTTAGAACATCCTTAAATGTCTGTAACATCGACGAGACTTGACGATGTTCATCAACAGAAAGATTAGGAGAGATGGAAACGTTTTTCCAAGATTCCATGGAATGTAGTGGACCCACTGGAAGAGGAAGATTGACATCAGAAAAAACAGATTCCTCATCCTGTATGACAGACAGCGATGAGTACTGACCATGAGGTACAGAAGATTCGTCCGTTGCCTGGAAAATAGGCAGCAAATAGTCTGGACGCTCAGGAAATTCCGTCAGCATGTTGATATGGAACGTTTTATGCTTTCCATCAATATCGAACACATAGTCGACATCGGAAATTCGTGAGACTATTGTATACGGACCTTTCCATGCAATAGGAAGTCTATTTTCCCTACTGGGGAGTAGGACGAATGCTTTGTCACCTGGACAAAGTTGTCGTAGACATCTATTCTTATTAGCAAACTGCCTTGCCTTTTCTTTAGCAATTTCTGATGAAGCAGTTGCTATTTTGCATGCCTCAATGATCTTTTGCCTAAGAGCAATGACATACTCATATGAGGATTGAGTGTCATCGCTAATATCATCGGCAGTGATGAGATCGTGTAGTAAAGACATAGGGCCGCGCGGACGCGCGCCAAAGACAAGTTCAAAGGGAGAAAATCCTGTGTGTTCGTTTGGGACCTCTCTATAGGCAAAGAGAGCCGCGGGTAAAACCCTGTCCCAATCTTGAGGATGATCTTCAGTTATCTTACCAAGCAAAGTTTTTAGTGTCCTATTCAAACGCTCAACTAACCCATTAGGCATTGGGTGATAGATACTACTGAGAGATCTTTCAATATGTAAGGTAGACATAACTTGTGAAATAGTATCAGATATGAGTTGAGTGCCATGGTCTAACAATATTTCTCTGGGGAATCCCAAGCAAGAAAATATCAGCCAAAGAGCATCTGCGATATCAGTAGTAGATATGCTCTTAAGAGGGATAGCCTCTGGCCAGCGTGGGCACATATCGACACATGTAAGGATAAACTGATGTCCTCTGGCCGACTTGATTTTAAAAGGGCCAATAATATCTATGGCCATTTTCTGAAATGGCCGAATAGGGATGTCAGCAGCCTGGATAGGCGCAGCATGTCGTGGTCCTCTAGATTTGACCTCCTGACATACCTGGCATGATCGGCAGTAGATACGAATGTCCTTGTTAATAAAAGGCCAAAAGAAAGCCGCAAGGACGCTCGACTTTGTGCGGGAAAATCCCATATGTCCGGCACATTGCGAGTCATGAGCATGTTGCAGTATTTGCACTCTCATACTCTTGGGAACAAGAATTTGCGAATGTGCCGACGTGGTCGAGTCTTGAACCATACGTACAAGTACGCCGTTTCTCATCGCAATCCAGGATTTCTTTTGTGTATCCCTATTTGGATCACCTTTCTTCGCAAGAATGAAGAATTCTTTTTAGAGAAGAATCTTCTTCTTGCAACTTTATGAATGAGTCACGTGAAATAATCAAGTGACTATTTTGACTATCTACTTCATTATTATCAGTTAATGAAGTCTGAGGTGGATCCAGAGCGTGTGCTCTTGTGACCACCGCGTTGGTAGCTTCAATGTTTTGCTCCTCCCAAACAGCAATCTGCTGTGGGGTACATTCCTTAACTCCGTGAATACGACCAATAATCAGGTCCGCAATAGGGTTTGGAAGAAGACACGCGTGGACATCTCCCGTATAGAAGGGAGTAGAAATATGTATTATGGCAGTAGGATATTTTTCCAAAGTGCCACCAAATGTAACACATTTGATGACCTTTCCTGTAGCACAGGATGGATTTACAAGCGATTGTCTAACGCCAATAGTAGTACATCCAGAATCAAAAAGGACTGAGACTGGATTACTATTTACAAGACCCTTATGTAAGATAAGAGAACCTCTCCCGTCATGCGCAACTGATGCAGCAGGAAGAGTGGGAAGAGGATGACCACAGCTTAAAGCAGTAACGGTAGTCGGTTCAAATAAAGTACTGCATTGGATACATTTATTTGCTCTACCAAAGTCAAAGGCGGAACATGAGTTAGCACTAGAGATTTTATTATCATCACCTTGTTTACATGCCCCCTGAGACTCTTGCTGTACAGAATTTGTCTGTTGATATCTCTGTCTTTTATGTTGCGACCTACCGCGACCATTATTGCCTCTGCAATTATCATTAAACTCTCTATTGTAATTGTTATCCTGTTTTGAATTCCAGTTTCCATAACTGTTATTATCATCTCTATATTGTTGAGAACCTCTATTATTTTGGTTTTGAGGTCTCCGTGAAAAATAGTTTCCTCTATACGGACTCTTTTTGTTAAAATGTCTATAATTATTGGGAGTAGTATACCGTGCAGGATTAGGTTGTCTCCATTTCTGTGAAGAAGAATCACCCTGAAATTGATTGCTATGATCCTGAGCATAATTACGGCTACTCCTCTTATTAAAGTTTGGTTGACTACCCTGAAATTTACGCATGAAATTTGGGCCATAGGGTGCTGCCGAAGCAACTGGCAGACCTTCTTTTACTTTAGAGTTGCTAATGGTTACATGAGAATGCGCAGTAATATACTGGCTACAGTATTTTTCCATTTCTTTTATGTTTTTAGGCTTACGCTCATGAAGAAAAGCAAGAAAAGATTCATTGACAGAAGACATTATTTTGTCTCTTAGCAGTAAGTCCATAAGTGCTTCATACGTATTTTCTATCTTAGACAATTCAACCCAACGTCTAAAAGTAATACGTATCTTTGATATGAATTCAGAGAATTCTACTCCAGTTTCAGGCAACATATTTTTAAATTGAAGACGATAGCCGTCTTCATTAAGTTGGTATTTCTTTAACAAGATAGCCCTGACAATCTCATAATTGTCCTTATCAGGTTCATCTACCATGCCCAACATAGTCAAAGCATCACCTTTAAGTATTTTGGACAAATGAAACACGTACAGTGATTTATCCAAGTTATGTATTTTACATGAACGTTCAAATCTCTCTAGATAAAACGTTATATCGTCAATGGAAGCATTGAATGCTGGTAGATTAAGCTTGAAATCAACAGCATTAGACTTATTAGAAGATGATACCTTATTTGGATCATTAGCATTACCCAAGTTCATCAACTTTAACTTTTCTAACTCCAAAGCTAAGAGTTTTTCTTCATGCTCCATTTTTGCTTTTCTCTCATCAGCCTCTTTTTGTAACCTTCTTTCTTCAGCCTCTCTTTGTAACTTTTTTCTCTTCAGCCTCAGCCTGAAGTCTCTTATTTTCAGTCTCTATTTCTAGTCTTTTATTTTCAGCTTCTTTTTCAAGTCTTTTATTCTCAGCTTCTTTTTCAAGTCTTTTATCTTCAGCCTCTCTTTCGAGTTTTTTGTTTTCAGTCTCAATCTGTAGTCTTTTCTCTTCAGCTTTTGCTTCTGCTTCCCTTTTTTGTTTTTCCATTTCCATTTGGAATCTTTTTTCCTCCCCCTGCATCTGCAATTTCTTTTGCTCAGCTTCCATCTTTAATGCCTTATCATATTGAGTAGTCGCAAATTCTTCCAACTTATCACCTGTCTTGCCAAGGGATTTCCCTTGTTCAGTAAAGTAATCAAGTGTAGACATTATGTCTAATATTATGAGTCACCAAATCTGAAATATTAATTATCTTATTTCAAACTTAATAGTAACAAGTCTTGAATCAGCACTTGTTTACTCACAACACCATATTATCATCCCAATCTCTGTGGGAAACAAGTCTTAAATCAAAGACCTTGTGTATAGACCTTTTTTGAAATATCATCAATCAACTCTTGATCATAGGTGCACTTCCCATTCAATAGTGCACAATACTATTCATCATTTATTTATCATCAGTATAGTAGTAGTGCATCAGCATAATCCATTATCCAATCTGAATTAATTACCATAAGTAATATTATTCATCATTTATTTATCATCAGTGTAGTAGTAGTGCATCAGCATAATCCATTATCAAATGTGAATTAACTACTATAAGTGTAACCAATGACCATGTAAACACAATCACAATGTAAACACTAACAATGTAAACATTAACAATGTAAACAATACAATGTAATTAATAACAAAGATTTAGCAACAATACGACAACATTCGCAGAAATCAACAAAAAATAAAGCGAAAATTAAAGGAATATCACAAAAAATGTGATGATATCTGCGACAATATGATACAAATACAAGACACCACAGTGCATAAATATAAATGGTGTATAAAACTAAACAATAGAAAAGGGGAGATCTACAAGTACAAACAAATCAAAACAAAACAAAAGAATGCGGAAAAATAACGAAAACAACACTAACACATGTCGTCACAGCTAATATAAATAGCAACAGAAGTCGCTTAGCAAATTTCGCTATAGGAAATTTGCCTACCCTACAGAACACTCTCAATAGAAGACCTCTATGACGTGGTATGATCTATAGGAGTCGCCACCCATCCAGACCCGCAGAAACATAAACATTTAAATATAAATATACAAATAATAAATAAACATATAACATGTAAATAAAAGAATTAGAAATATAGAAGACTCAGTAGAAGTATAAGGGCACAGTTCACGAACAAACAGGCCACTTAACTTATGGAACTCCAATCGTCAATACAGCAAAAAACAGGTGGTAATCAGCATTCTAAGATCGAAGATCCAACGTTGATCGCACATCTGAGCTTGCATCAAACAGCTAAGACGATGGTTGAGACTTGAGCTTCTAAACGGTACAGTTAGTGTACAGGTAGTGTAGTTACGGTACTTGACCTTCTTATCCAACAGTAAATTGCTTCAATCGGTACTTGGCCTTCTCAGTAAAGAACCCGTAGCAACCGGAACTTGGCCTTCTCAACAACTACAGCAACCTGGAACCTTGATAGCAGCAACTTGTGTTATCCGGCAATATATGTAACAACGCCGGGTACTGTCAAACTTCTTGACTTAAGGCAAAAACTGCAATTTCGACATTTATCGGGCAGCGCCGAGTAGTCTCAGAATTCTTTATGTTGATGTCTTGAAAAATGTTGAAATGTTGATATCTTGTAGAGTGAAGTGGGTAAGGGACCCCGTGTATGCTGGTACCAGACCAAACCAGCTTATGGCCACCAAATGTTGTGTAACAAATGCTTTGCGTATAAATGTTCCGTGGATGATTTTACATTTGCCACACAATATTGAGGGTGTTATATTTCATCTTCTTGCCACAGGTATGATAATGCTGGCACTAGAAGCGTGGTGTATCACCCTCAGACACCAGGGATGATGAAGGCGAAATAATGTGGTGTCTTTAGTCTGGTTTGTATAGATGATGTGAGTGTGGGTAAACAGCTACAGTTCCAAACAGGGACGTCACATCAACTTACAACGTAGAAAGTCAATAAAGCTTTTAACAGCAGTGATGTTTTGGTAATATATATTGTGTATGCCACGATGACAAGGTGCATGGACATCGTTATGCAGAAACATCACAGGTATGGTACAACAGTCATCATTTCACTGACGTAGTCAGTACAACAAGGAACATCAGACAGCATCATGATAATGGTGAATCAATATGCATGTTATGACATCATAACCAGCCGTAAATGTAGTCAGGCAGAAAACTTCCTCCCTTTCCATAATAGCCGGAAGGTATTAAATAGGAGATTAAATCCACTCTCCTTTACTTGACTTCAGGAGAAAACTTCTCACAGCGTAGACTCTACAACAAGCAGGCTACGAAAAATGTCAACATCAAAAGATGGCGAAATGTTATTCAATAGTAATTACCTTTGCTTCAGGAAATAAACCACATAACTCACAGGCCTCCAGGCACTTAGAATCACAACAGAGATATATCATCTCAAAAGGAACAACAATATGTAGAGGACTCTCTTTTTCCTGAATAGAATAAGCACGGACGCTAGCAAAATTGCGTCCTGCTCTCAAACGAATCTGCCACGGACTGCGGGCGGAAATCCCGTTCAGACCACAACCAAACTTTAGACATGCGCAGAAGAGCGCGATTCGAATACAGCTCAGATAATATACGAAGATAGTACCTTCTCGAACAATGCCTTAAAAGGATAGGAATCGAAACATTGCAAGTTGCCAAATGCTTATCAAGAGAAGTGGGCCCGAGCGCTCCAAACATGGACATGACTTAAAATCGCTCCATATATGGACTTGACTTAAGACCGCTCAAACACAACTTATCGGCAACCCACGCCAACAAGAAAAGCGAACTACTTACAATAAAAAGTGACTATAATTTTCTCAAGTTATTTCCCTTTGCATAAGAAAAATATAAAGTACACAGAATAAGTTGCGACATTCTTGCGCAACAGGGAGCAGTGGTCATATTCTATATATCTCTTTTCAGTCACCTTCATCTACACACATATACACACATATACACCACATCTAAGCTATAACCCATCTTTGACTGCGCGTGTTATTTTTATCTATTAATTAAGAATATCTTTACTGCCACTTAAACTCTGTGTCAAGTAATCTAGTTTTTTAAATATGTTTGAGTGTAAGCACGTGAAAGATGTTTATTGCGACGGACTTCAATGCAACAATCAAACAAAACAAAAACAAAAAGAACGCAAGGAAATTATTTAACAGTTTCTGTTTTCTTTTTTAAACAACAAAGCACAAACTGTACAGCCGACGTCCATTTTTCTAAACTCCTATTATAACATTTAGTGTACACAGTTCTTGGATTTCTAATTACAAAATGCCAGTACACTGGGGTGAACAAAGCATTAAAACCAAAGACGTGGTTCTTAAATAATTGTAGCGCAACATTATGCCTGAAGATTGGACGCGTACAATTGAGAGGGAAGGGGTAGTTGTGGTTTTAGGTAAAACAGAAATGTTGACAGTGAAACGAAATATAATTCATTCATTCATTTTACTTTTCATTTTGCAATGAGTATGGAGCAACCATTGATGGAAGCCTGTACCTAATATTATCATGCTCTATCAGCTGTGGTTTATATCCTATATATATAAAATCGCAGCTTTATCTGTCAGTGCGTAACGCTAAGGGATGCAACTTTGGTTGAAAGTTAGACATTAATTGTATTGTTTCCCTTATTTAAGTACTCTCCCGAAAATAGTGACACTTAACAAAGAAGAATGCGCATATGACGGTATGCATGAACACTTTGATTATACTGTATGGAAAAAGTCAACAACACAACTGATAAACAGTACATGAACTGGAGACAGGAAGATGCGGAGATCCATGATTTAGGAAGCCGCGCTGGTGTAATGGCTTCGGCGTTGTACTGGCGACCAGGTGTTCATGGTTCAAACCCGGGCGTCAGCGTTTGAAGGAATGTTTGCGACCGGAAATTTGACTGAATAACCTGAACGGCTCCTGTGATAAACCCTCTGTGGATGGGAAGGAGCGAAGCTCCTGACCGGGTTGGAAGGAAAGTCCTCAGGTTCCCCAGCTCGCAATGACATGTCATTGGGCCGAAGGGCTGAAAGCCCAAGTGCCGCTGGATAAAAGAAGAAGAAGAAAAAAAAAAAAATCCATGATTTAAGTTGTACCAGATTAAAACAACATAAAAGCAAGATGCTCTTCTGTCCTGTTCAGACTTTTAATATCAGATGTAAAACAAATATATTTGTTTTTTTAATACGTTTGAATAAGTAAAATTGCCGCTAGGTATTGGTGCTTTTGAATTTAATTCCCGTCTTATGACGGGCTTTGACACTAGTAGCAATATGTTTCGCATCATGAGGATGCCAGCTCCACGCATACTTCATATTAGTGGCCGTCTACGACATGCATGAGGAAACAGCAGCACTTCTCTTTGTACGTCTGATAAGAGACCCGCCCAGGAACTTCATGTGGCGAAGAAAAAATAATGAATAATGTTAAATGAAGTTGTTAGAAAGCAAAAGAAGATAAAGAAACACAGAACTTCTCTGCTTCTATAGTGATGTAGGCACTATGCCATTTATGTAATACTGTGGCCGGGTAGGGAATTGGGGGTTGCTGTTTAATTGCAGAGAGTGTTAGATCTAGATTTACTAGCTTGACTGCTAGAGTTCGCAATTTCTCCCTTACAGTCTTACGGGATTTTACCAGGTTCGGGGATTTTCCTCTAAGGTGTTGTATTAGAGCAGATGTGTTTTATTTATATGATTTACCAGCAAGAGCAGTTATGGTTCATTTATATTTCCTTCCTTCCTCTCATGAATGTATGGCAAAGCAAATGAGTGACGACCTGCCTTTAGTATAAGGGTGACTTTTATTAAATTATAACGTAATTACAAGTCGACATGGCAAAACTTCATAAGACACATATGACAATTATTCTTCAGAGCATATTTCTTTTCAAAATCCCGCTGTATGAGTTTCTAACTTCATTATAACCATTCTGGTTCTATTCTTAGGAAATTCTTTCTTGTTCATAATGCCATATTTTCAAGTAAGTGCATGCCAGTAGTGCAATAGGGATTATTCTGCCTCTTCAGGATATAAAATTGCCATATCTCCTCCTGATATGTTATTGCTTCATCAAAACAAATCAATCCTGCATGTACATTTGAAAAGAAATCTTTCAGCCATTGTTCCCTTTCTAAATCTGCAACAATCATTCGATTTCGACATGTCAATAATTGTATAGTAATTAGTTCCTACTTACAGACTTCGAATATAGAGTTTAAATACACAAAAATGCACTTTGAAGAGAACATGCCATCATCCCTGGAATTTCTAATTCTTCAACTTGAATAACTTTCATGCAGAAAAAACCACTGCGTTATGAGCACAAACTTGCTTGTCTTACTAGCTAGACGCGTACCTTCCAACTAAAACTAGGCTGCTGGGAAAATCGCGTCCCTTCTACATTTCCTGCCGGCTGAATAATACTGAGCCTTACGATTGGTTAAAAATCACGTGACTCTACAAGCGAAGCTTAGCCTAATTAAAATTTAATCTGTTTCTAGGAAAGTAGAAATTTATATGCTAATCTGGTTTTTATAGCCTGTTTCCAAAGGAACAACTATGTACACGGCTACATATAGATCCCGGGGCCTTGCAAATGTATCCCATAGGGAGACATTTGAGTACTATCAACTCTAAAAAAATATCCCCAAAATTTCCTAAGTTCAAAAAAAAATTTTCAGAAAAATTTAAAGTTCAAAAATTTTTCTACGTCCAAAAATATTTCAGAAAATTTAACGAAATTCCTACGTCTGAGCTCCTATGTCTATATGGGACTGTCGTCTATAAAGGGGCCTTATAGATGGACATCATCTCCAAAAAATTGCAAACTATCTTTCACATCAATACATATTTCAACCAAATTTACAAATTGGCAACACTGACCAACAAAATCCTAAAAACAATCATAAGGTCATCACCAAAAAGAATGTGACGAGTGGCAACACTGGGAAATGAACAATAAAATATCTTATTTGCAGAACTTGGCTGCATTATCATAATCTATTACATTTCATTCAAAAATATAGTTGATTACATTCTCTTAGATATGGTGGGGGGGGGGGGGGGGGGGGGGGGGGGGGTGGGGGCGTGGGGTGTTATCTCTTTTCTGTTCCTGTTATTTGCTCCATATTAAAAGCCTGCAAGTACTTAAAAAATCTTTTTTTTTCCTGGCGTACTTATTTATTCTATTTTCCAAGTACTCTGCAATATCCCAAGAAATGTCCAAAATCTCCAATTCCTATGGTAATGGCAATCCACTTTCATAGAATAGCCAATGTTTTCATGGGTACTCATCATTTCCTTTTTTTTTTTTTTCTAGTGAATGAGCCACTTGCTCATTATTACATGTAGAAAACATCTCTAGACATAATATGCCTATTTTATCAGACGATAATATAACCAGCATCATATTTATAAGTAATCATTTTTCACAATAAAAGCATTAAAACCTCATGGCTTATCCTTATTTATTTATTTGTATGTTTCCTTGTTATTGACATTTTCCAAATGGTAAGTGTATAAATTCGTTCCAAGTCCATCACTGTAAAGAATGTTCTATGTTACATTCCTTTTTTTTTCAAAATATGTGATGTTTGTCTCCAATATCCGTACGTCTGGTGGTGATCCTGTCCATTAGTCAGTTATTTCTAATCATTCCTTCTTTTCTGTCAACACAGTATTTTTTTACTGTGAACTCTTTCCTAGAAATATTATTTTATATATATATATATATATATTCTTCAAAGATCTTCTTTGACTTACCATACATCAATTTTCAAACATCTAATTATTCAGCAACCAACAGACGAATATGTTACTATCATTTATGAAGTATAAGGGAAAAGGAAAATATAGTTTCAAATCATCATGAATTTTCTACATTGGGTTCCGTATTACTTTATTTTCTCTGTTAAGACAACTGCTTATACTCTTGACAATATGTATCCATGTTGTCACTCTCAAGGCATCCTTGTATACCGTTTATATTTGTCTCCTTTTTTTTTTCATAACACCAATGTATCATTTATGGTGTTCCAATATCATTGTATCTATTCTTGTCCTCCTGTTATCTTGAGAATTCATCCTTAGTAACTCCCTATGTACCTTATCTAGCAATACATTTATCAAAAACACATCAAACAATTATTTATGGAACAATCAACTGAGATGTAAGAACTTTTGACAATATGAGATGAAAAAAAAATTTTGGGGTCATCACTCAAAAAAAATGTGACATAGAAGGAAGAAAAAATATTCAATTGATCGTGAGGAATCTACAATATCCTTATAAGACAAAGTTCCTGGCACTCTGACTACTATTTATCCATTTTATTTATGGTTATCCTTGCATACAGTGTACCATTTCCATTTTCTTTATAAGTCCAATTCATCGCTCATGGTGCTCCAATATTTACAAAGTGGGTCCTTCCTATTCCTCTTATTCTGTACTGGAAATACATCCTTATTAATTGTCTATGTACTATATCTGCGAATATTTATCAACAATATATCAACTAATCATTTATGGAACCATTAACACAAATGTCTAGACTTTACCAAAACATGAACAAAAACATGTCTTTTTACATATGTGCAAAATTTCGACACCAACTCTGCCTTCGCAGGTCGAGGGTTAGTCAGAGTTATGTGGTGCCTGTAACATCCGCTGACTACAGCCAGATGGGTGACTTATGGTACTTATAATTCAAAAATCTCATCCGTCAGTTATCTTAAGTGTGGGGCGGGGGGGTCTATTTCATGGTGTCCTTGACAAAGTTTGCTGCATTTCCAATCTAGGTATTCTTTTCTTATGTCATAATATCTCCATGATATATCTGTGACATGTCTGTCCTTGGGATAACATTATTATTATTTTTTTTAATATCCTCGGGGTGAGCAGATCTCAGTACGTCCAATTTCATCAATCATGTATTTTTCTCCTGTAATTCTGGGTATGTTATGAGTATAGTAAATTGTCAATTTATTTAAACTATCGTACAACATTCTGTAATTCTTGATAAGGAATAGTCATTTGTTATACAACAATGTACATATTACAAAGGCAATGAGCAAAAAATCAAAGAGATATCTTCTCCGAAAATGCGGATGTATCTCTATTTCTCCTACCTCTGGGCGTAGTAATTATTCAGTCATTATTTTTTTTTCTCCATTATTTAATCTCCATTTTGTGTCCTTAGTACCTGTGGTTCCATGGGATTATCATAATCTATTTGTCTCTTGTCTACTGATAATCCTTCAATAATGACTTCAAATATGGTCCTCATATGTGCAACAATCATCTGCTCTGATTTGTTCCATGTCCATGGTATTCATCAAATATTCTATTATATCCTTGTCTTATCTCGTAACCACGAAAGACTAAAATTATTGCTCCTCCAATGTTAATGTGGGGGATCTTGTGCATAAACATTACAACAATATCTCAGCTGTGACAACATAAAGTTTCACCATAATATAAAATGGCATCTTCATCATCGTCAAACAGTTGCTTCATTCTCTCATGTGCCATCAGTGGCTATCATCCGGTAATGGGTGTTCAATGTGGGTTCAGCATATACAAATGCTGTAGAGGGGTATTTCATTTGCTAAGTCAGCATGTGCAAATGCTATTTCTTTAACATGGGCAAAGGCATCATCAACAAATAGGTGTAATGTGTTCAATCTGGGGTTAGCATATACTAATGCTCTCAAAGGATTTTTCATTTGCAAAAAATCAGCATGCGCAAATGTCATTGGGGTACTTGTCATAGGCAGTATCAACAAAATACTGCTGGAGTATCAGAGATCATGCTGGTGGGGGTATGGCTGGTAATGGGCAGTAGGAGCAAAAACTAATTTCTCACTCTGAAATGATGATTTATTTTCTCTTTTTCTTTTCTTTTATGTCGGCTGCTAACCTCAGGGCAGTCAATGTTTCACAATATTGGCTTATCATCATCAAAATGTGTGAGGGTGGCATATAAACATAATACATCTTATAAAAAAAAATTCCAATTGTTTTTCTCTTCTCCTTTTTCTGTTATGTTTTGTCTCTTTTCATTTTTTTTCTTTTTCATTTCTTTTTTCCATTTCTCTTTTCCATTTTTTGTCTTTTTCTTGTGATTTCTTTTCTTGTGATTTCTTTCTTTTCTTGTGATTTCTTTTCTGTTTGTATCACAAGTACGAAAGAATGATAAAAATCAATTCAACAAACACTAGAGATACTATCAATATTCCTAATAGTAAATCCCAACCAATAGGGCTGCAAGTAATAGTTTAGGTTAGAACAGAATGAATATTGTAGCAGTATCTGTTGTCAATAAGTGGCGAGGAAAGGGTACATCAAGGATCTCTTGATTACAACATGATTGTAATTCCAAGAAATGAATATGATTGGGATTGAAAAGATCACAAGTCTAGAATGTCGTCTCAATATAGTGGAATGGAAAAATAGTAAGTTAAAGATGTTGTAACAGTGGGGTGAAGGAAATCTTACTAAAGAGAGTCAAGGTTGGGATATGGGATCTCTTTTGGAGAATGTTTAAAATCTGGACAGTAGTAATATACATCTGGGTCTAAAACAATAATGTACATTGGCAAAATAAATAATCCTGTGGAGAAAGATAGCATAACATGCAATACTAGTTTTGGGTATGAATTATATGCTGTTAACAGATGTCATAATAGGAACAGTATGATTGGTCAAGGTGATAGATATAAAGGAGTTTAGCATAAATGAGATCACAGAAATATTAGTATGAGGTAAGAAAAACTACTGGTGTAAAGTGTCTGCATGAAAATGCACTAAGATGCGAAATTACGGAACTCTGGAACTGCAAGGACAAGAAGTCTGGTGAATGGAGCGTGGAATATGATCAGTTCAAAAGTAGAGATGAATGTTACAACAGAATAGTGTGACACATGTGTTATAGGTAAGGTTGTGTAACATTCTAAAATATTAAGAAAATGTCTGTAACTAAATAATGTCTGTAAACTCGTAACACCGTGTGTTATCAATTGTTTTGTCATTTTTATTTCACAAAACTATACTATCTAATGAAAATCCTCCGTGTGCTGGTCTTGATTTGTTCTCTGGGCATCAGTATTCTAAGGCTGGAAAAAAATAACTTTCTCAGTGAGGCTTTGACATCTTAGTCTGGAAGCAAGTCATTTGAACTGTCAAAACTGAAAATAGAGTACATGGGAAAGTTAGTACATTGTTAAAAAGGTTTTTTCACATATGCGTTGACCGTACATGGGATGGCATGTACATTGAAGACTCGAGGGGCGTGTCTCAGCAAAGCTTTAGTAGTTCCTTCAGTTTCTCTGCCATCTCCAACCTTGCAATGTCCCGACTGCTTAGGCGAGCATCATACTGAGTAGCAGTGGTGACTGGTGTGGTAGGCGACGACACTGCATTTGCTGATTGTTGGGGCACTGAGGACATTGACGAATGCGGTGATGGCTTAACATCTTTTGATTGCGGTGATGGTTTCACTGTGGTTAGGGTTTGTATGGCTGGAACATCTGTTGGTTTTGAGGAAGGTATATGTTTCGCCTTGATTTTTCTTCTGACCTGGTTGTGCTGTACGTTAGCACCGTTTACAGTGGGCGCAGTAATTTGCACACTGTTGTTTTTGACTAGTTGAGATGAGGCTAACACTTCTCGGCTGGGCTTTGAAAAACGATAGCGTTTCTTCAATATTTTTCGTCTTATTTCATTTTGTGGCAATTTCATGCATTTAACGACAGGAGGTGAGTCATCTGACCCTGCTGTATAGGCGCGTTTGACCCTGGAGCTGACTGGTATAAATAATGTGCTGTCCGCATCACTGGTTTCAATAGAACTGGCTGTATCAATGTCTGTCTCTTGTTCATATAGTTCTACCATTTCTCTGTCATGTTGTTCGTTGGGGTCTGACAAAGCTGTGCCGGGGCCGACACTGTCTTCTCTCATGTCTTGTTCTGTTTCGTCTCCATAAAGATTGCTGGTATATGGTTCAACAATCTGCTTGGGTATAGTTTCTTCAGGATCTGATTGTTCTAAACGACCAATCTTGTTCTTGTGGTATAGCAGTGTTTGGTTTTCACTAGTGTTAAAACTAGAACTGCCTGAACTGGGGGTGTGATAGGTATCAGCTGACGATTTATCACTGCGGGAGTAAGTTTGAGTGTGGATATAAGGTGCTTTCGTGTTGTCATCGTGTGACGTCTGTGGCATGATTTCTTCATTTCTAATGTGCAGGTCTCTGTCTTGTAGTCTATTACGTAATTCAAGTGGTGGGATGTCCTCTTCACTTTCTGATGAATTCCTTTGTTGTCTTGCTCGTTGTATTTCATCTGTAGGTGGTCTGGGTATGTGGTCGTCTTGGTGAAATTCAGAGTCTGTCGTCTCTGACTCTGATATGTCAGACGAATCTGTACTGGATGGATTATAATTTAGGGTGGCCTTTCTGACTGGTCTTGTATTTGTCGTCAGAGGCGGAATGGGCCGGTGATTATCAATTTTGAGTTGTTTTACGTGAGCTTTTGTTTGGTGTTGTTTCTCTTCATTCCAGCTCGGATGGCTTCAAGAGCATTTGGGCAATAATAAGTGGTTGTAGTATGCTCAATATTCAGCTGGTGTAAGGTGGCTTTAAATGGGTTACCGATAAACTGTTTACCATTGTCTGAAACGATTCGTTTTGGACAGCCATGCCTGGGAATGAATTCTTGTAAAAAAATTTGCGTGATGGACTGCGATGTGGCATCACTGAGTGGGTAACTTTCTGGCCAAACAGAGTATTGGTCAACTATGTGTAGGAGGTATTTGTTGCCTGATTGGGTGAGTGGGTAAGGACCTGATAAGTCAATGCTTACTGTTTGCATGGGGTAATGGGAAGGTTGCATTTCTTGAAGGGGAATTAAATGTGGCTTCATGTTCCGCAATTTACATGTTTTGCAGGTGGCCACGTACTCTGTAATGTCTTTGTAGAAGGTTTGCCAATAATACCTTTTCTTTATAACATCAATTGTTTTGTCTCTTCCCATGTGCCCGTTGTTATCATGAAACTGTAGCAATACTTCTGGGACTAGATGTGCTGGAATGACTTTTCTTAGTGTCCCTTCTTGTTTACTATCAATATAGTATAGAACTCCATCCGTTGGGTGTATTGTAAAATCTTTACTTTTTGTTGGGTTTTCCTTCACGTATGTGAGCAGCTTAACAATTTCTGCATCTTTCGCTTGTTCTACTCCCATGTCAAACATATCTTGACTTTCTTCTTCTACTTGAGGGGCAGAATCTGAGGTACTTCTTCGACTTGATGAAGTAATTTCATTAATTTCTTTAGCATTATCGTCAATCTCTGAGGATGTGCCATCATTTTTGACTCTATTTGTTTTCACTTCAGTTTCATCATCATATTTAATCCTGGATAAGAGGTCTGCACAGGTGTTCATTTCGCCTGGGATATGTTCGATAGTGGTGTCGTAGGACTGCAAATTCATTGCCCATGTCTGTAACTTCTTTGGCTGTTCTTGTGTTTTGGTGAGCCAGTTAACCAAAGGTTGATGATCAGTTCTTATAATGAGTTTAGTTCCTCTGACATAAAAGTCAAACTTTTGTACTGCATAGTGAATAGCATATGCTTCTTTCTCAGTGGTGGTCCACCGTTTTTGTGACTTTGACAATGCGTGGGATAGGAATGCAATGGGTTTCTCATTGGGAATGTTTGGTAGGATGGGTGTTTCATCTTCTAGTACTGGTTGTACCAAACATGCACCAATTGCGTTATCTGAGGCATCGGCGTATAGTATCATGGGCTGAGAAATGTCTGGATGTTCAAGCAGTGGGATGGTGGTTAGGGCATTTTTTAGATACTCAAAGGATCTCTGGCAGTCTTCTGTCCATTTGAAGCGTGCATACTTGCGGGTAAGGGCTATCAAAGGCTCTGCTGCTCTGGAGAAATTGATGATGTGGCGCCTATAGTAACCCACTGTACCAATAAATGAGCGTGTTTGTCTCACCGTCTTGGTTCTAGGCATTTCTCTTATGGCTTTGATTTTATCTTCATCAGGTCTGATGCCATGTCTATTGATGACAAAGCCTAAATATTTTGTTTCTGTCTTTAGAAACCCACACTTCGACAGTTTTAACTTTATTTGGTGATGCCTGAGTCTATCAAACACTGTTTCAACCTTGCGGAGGTGGTCTTCCATCGTGCCTGCGGTATGTATCAGGATATCGTCTTTGTATGCCAGGGCAAATGGATGTAGACCCTTTAACACTTCATCCATGAGTGACTGTTACGTACATTTATTACCTAAGGGGGTAGTCTTCGGTCCTGCCAAATGTACGCACCAGTTTTATATAGTTATATTATTTGAGCGTTCGATTGATTCACGCACTGACGTGCACAATGCAGTGTGAGTTGCTTTGGACGCACGGGTAACCTAGTTTGGGGATTGTGACGTCATGTTTTGAACGGGGCAGTGCGGACTTTGTTATGTCCGAGAGATATATATTATTGGAATTGTCTGGCAGTTTTGTATAAGCCAGTATGTTATATTGATTCAATTGGTATTCTTGACGAAGCCAATGATGGAAGGATCATGTAAGTGTCGCCTCGGTTATATTTGTATATTTATTGCCGTAAACTAAAGTATCAGGCCGCTCCCAGTTGTAGTCTAGCGGGAAGTCATCTTAGCATGTAATTTCCTAGAATGGACAGACGGAGTCGGTGGTCATATTAGATTACCGTAGAGGAATAATACCTACGTGTAAACCAGTTTATTTATTCGTATGCTTCATATTTTATATGCCGTACATTCAACAATGCCAGAAGCGTGGCATAGAATGGGAGAGGTTAGTCAACTGGAATCTCTAACCTGTTCGTATTATCGTGTATGACTTTGTTTGAAACTATATGCTATCTAACGTTATGTTTTGGCGAACGTATGGGATTGTGAAGTATGATATGGAAGATTTTATCCTGGAGTATGAATACGTTACCATGATAGACGTCCTTGAAGGAAGGTCAATGGACTTGAATGAGAAGAATATTATACGGTAACAGTTTTGTGATCCTTAGTCACTTGAGTCAGAGGACTTTATTGGTAGAGAATCTTCAGGAACTTTAAAAGTAATTACCATTATGCTGATGTATGATCTTTGCGCCTGTGACGATGTTAGTCTTGTCCACTCCGTATGTGTCATGTTGAATAAAATCTATGTACAGTCATCACCGACTTATGTACTGCCAGTACTTGCCCAGTTCACCCAGTTCAACACTACTTGTTGAAGTTCGTTTGAAGAATATTGTTGACATTCGTTCATTTTAACCATTCGCGTTTTAAGCTACCTCTTCACCAGTATAAACTGTACTCAACCATAAAACGGAGTCAACAATGACATATATGTTGCTGGCGATCCTTTTAGACCAAATGGCATAACATTCCAACAAAAGCTTCCTATATGTGAACAGAATGTGGATTTCTCTTTTGCCTCAGGTGTTATGGGGATGCACCAAAAGCCTGACCTTGCATCAAGTTCGGTAAAGTATGTAGACTTTCCTAGCGTCGCAAGTAGATCGTCTATCCTGGGGAGGGGGTAGGAAATGACTTTTGTGATTTTGTTAAGGGCACGATAGTCGCAGCAAAAGCGACTGGAGCCATCTTTCTTTGTTACGATCACTATGGGTGAGGACCATTGGGAGCGGGATCTTTCGATGATTCCTGCCTGTAGCATTTCATTTATAGACCTTTCCACTAGTTCTCTGTTTTTCAAGGGTGTATGATAGGGTTTCATATGTATTGGCTCCTCGGTAGTTGTTTGAATGTCCATTGTGACAGTGTTAGTTCTGCCCAATTCCATGTCGTTTAGTGCGAATACATCTTGGTGCTTTTCTACAAACGTTTTCAAACGTGGCTCATTATCTTCTGTGGCATTCAGGGTTGCAAGTAACTGAGCTATTCTCTCTCTGTGTTTATGATCTGCCACTATATTTCTGGTCTGTCTTGCTGCCTCCGTTTCCTTCCCATAGTATTGGGGCATTTTTCTTGCATCTTGTGAAAATCTCTGCTCCTGGTATGTGGCTTTCTTTTGCGTATTTCTTTGCCGTTCATTGGGCTGTGCTTGGTATTGTTTCCTCTGCCATGTGCTGTGTGCATTTCCATTTGTCACTGCATTTACTGTATATACGTTTCCTGTATTATTTTTCTGGGGTAGTCGTTGTTGTGCCATTTTTTCTGATTATTTCTGCCGTAACTGCGCTTATCCGCGTACGTTACTGTATTTCTTCCGTTTGTGCTATAGGGCTGTCTTCTTTCCCTGGGCGAAAATTTTTCATTCTTTCTATTTCCAACTTTGCTGCTATAGTATCCTCCTGTGGTGGAGTCGTATAAGAATTCTTCCTTTTCTTCGGAACATTCAATTGGTTTTGGGACTTTATCATATCCACCTGTTTTTGAGTTATATTGATACTCCATGGGGCATGTATCTCTGTCTTGTCGCTTCGGATATCCTCCTGGCAAGACAATCTCTGTTTCTCTGTTACTCTGTGATATACAGCACTTCATCTTTTCTCGTGGTGTGCTGGGGCGCAAGAATGAGTAATTATAGTCATTTTCATACTGTGGCCTTTCTCTTCTTATGTATGGACTGGTTCGTTTCTGCCATCTGGGTAGGGTATGCTGTGGTGTAACATAACTGTGACTGATATTGCTGTCTTTTTCTGCATAAGCCTTATAACTGTTTACTTTCCGTGTACTATGGTTATTTGTACTGCGATTTCGTGCATTATGTCCAGTGGGAGTGGTTGAGACAATTTGTGAATGGTCTCTATTGGTTTTGGTTTGTCTTAACGTTGACGTATCCACTTGTGCTACAATTGTGCCTCTATTTATAGTGGTAGTTTTTCCTGACATATTCAATATCATGATGGGGAAATCTCTAGCCTTCGAGACTTCAGCGATTCCCTCTGTAATTTGCAACAATGGGTCATCAATAATGCTTTCTTCTGCTAGGGGCTGTATTTGGATTGATTGCCCTGGTGTTATGTACTCAGAATTTTTTACTCTGCCTTTTGCTATGACCAGGGAGTTTGGAGCCACCGTTATGGGAGCTGTAAGCCTTACCAAAGACGCTATGTGGATATCGTCCTGGAGATCTATGTATGTATTGTTGACTTTGATTTTCTGGAGGTCATAGTATATTCGAACTTTGTGTTTGTTAAAAAAATCCCTCCCTAGGATAAGATTTCTAGACATTCCTTTAGTAATGACAAATGGGTGTTCAAAATTTGTTTCGCCTAAGGAAAATTTTAGCCCTGCTGTCCCAACTGAATTTAGTCTTTGTCCCGTGACTGAGGCTAGGTGTGTTTTGGACGGTTGAAATCGTACTAAGTGTTGGATCCTCTTGAACAGCTGGAACCTAATAAGGCTGATGGATGCTCCTGTATCTACCAGTGCTCTATATTGTTGGCCCTGTATAGCCATGATGCAGGAACTGGGGTCCGGATGTATTTTAGTTCCATCATGCAGCATTTCTTCATATTGTATTTTTCTGGATGGGCCCACTTGACAATTTCTGTTCTGTGTTGTTTCTTTTGTTTTGGACCATTTTCTGTGATTGTTGCCCTCACTAACGGTCCTGTTTAGTGAGTGGCGCGGCCGTTTCCCTGACGCATGAGGGGTTGAGGTGTGCCTCTGGTATACTGATTTCTGGTGTAATCACGTGGGGGTGGTGCGGGTTGTTGTGGTTGATAACCTCCTCTTCTGAATGGTGCATTATTGTAATTTGCTCTACAGGACTTGTAACCATGTCCGAGCCTACCGCATGTGAAGCATCCGTTTGTATTGACATTATTGACGTCGTTTTGCCTCTGTGTGGGGGGTCTATAATTGCGGGGCCTATCATCTCGTTGTCGTGGGCGAGTCCATTGCCTCCTGGCATGGTCAACTTCCATAGGCTCATGCTCATTATAGTCCCTATATTCTGGTCGGGGTTCCCTACCTACTCTTTGTTGGAACCTTCGGTGAAGATTTTCCTCCTGTATTGCTGCTTGGATTGTTTCAGCAATAGTCTTGGTGTCTTTTCTAATAAGATGCCTTCTGATATTTTCCGCTCTAAGGCCATCGGCAAATATCCCCACTAACTGTATTTCTACATCAGGTGTGGTAGGGATTTCTCCGCAAAACGCCTCTTCTGCCATATTGAGGAATCTATCTCCAAAAAGTTGTACCGATTCATCTCTTTCCTGTTTCATGCTTCTAAGGACTGACCAAGCATGCATTTTGTCTATGATTTCCCCATATCTCTGGGTGAGCTCTTTTTTTAGGGACTCGTAGGTTTCTGTGGGGTACTGCTGGGACCTCCTTCTTAAAAAATCAGTCACGTACGAATCAGAACCTAACAGAGCGATTTTCTTTTTCTCTTCATCCGTTGTTGCCTCTGCTAGTGCCGCAAATTTTTCCATGTCGGACAACCATCTTCTGAATTTTTTCTTGTTTCCATCGAACGGCTGAACAATGGATCTAACCTGTGTGAATTTCGCGTAGTTGTCATTTTTCTGTAGGGTTTCAGTAATTTGCCGTAGCCCTATCAGTGTTGGTCCTTTCATATTTTGTCTGTCCTGGGGCTGCAGTGGTTGTGCTTGAGCGAATCTGTTTTCCTGTTGCTGCTGCTGTTCTACCCCAAGTTGCTGGAAATTTTCCATTAATTGATCCATCTTCGCTTCTGCTCTTTTATAGAGGACTGGTCACTAGGCAACATATAAGTAATGTGTGGCCGGGTAGGGAACTGGGGGTTGCTGTTTAATTGCAGAGAGTGTTAGATCTAGATTTACTAGCTTGACTGCTAGAGTTCGCAATTTCTCCCTTACAGTCTTACGGGATTTTACCAGGTTCGGGGATTTTCCTCTAAGGTGTTGTATTAGAGCAGATGTGTTTTATTTATATGATTTACCAGCAAGAGCAGTTATGGTTCATTTATATTTCCTTCCTTCCTCTCATGAATGTATGGCAAAGCAAATGAGTGACGACCTGCCTTTAGTATAAGGGTGACTTTTATTAAATTATAACGTAATTACAAGTCGACATGGCAAAACTTCATAAGACACATATGACAATTATTCTTCAGAGCATATTTCTTTTCAAAATCCCGCTGTATGAGTTTCTAACTTCATTATAACCATTCTGGTTCTATTCTTAGGAAATTCTTTCTTGTTCATAATGCCATATTTTCAAGTAAGTGCATGCCAGTAGTGCAATAGGGATTATTCTGCCTCTTCAGGATATAAAATTGCCATATCTCCTCCTGATATGTTATTGCTTCATCAAAACAAATCAATCCTGCATGTACATTTGAAAAAAAATCTTTCAGCCATTGTTCCCTTTCTAAATCTGCAACAATCATTCGATTTCGACATGTCAATAATTGTATAGTAATTAGTTCCTACTTACAGACTTCGAATATAGAGTTTAAATACACAAAAATGCACTTTGAAGAGAACATGCCATCATCCCTGGAATTTCTAATTCTTCAACTTGAATAACTTTCATGCAGAAAACCACTGCGTTATGAGCACAAACTTGCTTGTCTTACTAGCTAGACGCGTACCTTCCAACTAACTAGGCTGCTGGGGAAAAATCGCGTCCCTTCTACATTTCCTGCCGGCTGAATAATACTGAGCCTTACGATTGGTTAAAAATCACGTGACTAACGCGACTCTACAAGCGAAGCTTAGCCTAATTAAAATGTAATCTGTTTCTAGGAAAGTAGAAATTTATATGCTAATCTGGTTTTTATAGCCTGTTTCCAAAGGAACAACTATGTACACGGCTACAATACTATCACTATCGTAACTAATGCAGGCACTATGCCATTTATGTAATACTATCACTATGGTAACTTATAGTAGCGCTGTAATCTATCAAGCATGCCACAAAAGGTAACTAAGAAGGGTTGGGAATGGGGTCGACTAGCCCATCCCATGGAAACTAAAAGTCTCAAAAACTTCAACATTGATACGGGTCATTACAAGGCAGTCCTTTGTCTTAAGGGTAACAAAAATGGAGAAGGAAAAACATATGGAGAAGACAAGTGGAGACAAGATGTGAGAAAGACATGGAAAGACCTTGACCTGATGGCACGAGAAGGAGAACGGAGATTAGTTTGTGGGCAACCTGAGCTCCTTGGATAGCTGAAGTAGTAATGATGATGAAAGGTGATGATGTTGATGACAATGGTGATGGTGGTGATGATGACGATGATGGTGATGATAGTGATGATGATAATGATGGTGGTGATGATGATGATGGTGGTGATTACGATAATGATGATAATGATGGCGATGATGTTGCTGATGATGGTGGTGATGATGGTGATGATGATGGTTGTGGCGGGGTGGATATTTAAATGTGAATTTGGAAGGCACAGGCTTCCAGACTGAGCGCAAAAAAATAAAAGTGAGATCCAAAAGAAATAGGATAGACAGAACCAGTGATGGTGATTCCCTGGATGCGTGACGTTCAACAACCAAGATAATAGGCTACTAAGAGACCTCAATCTTGATATCCCCCTACGCTCTTGTTTTAGTCGAAGGCACACTTACCTCTATGTCTTAATTATACAGATACATAGAGGACATAGAAAACTTGGAACAAAACTGCTTGTCTGGTTTAATCTTTTATCTCCATGTAATAAATATTTAAATCGTACTCCTCAAAAGATAAATAACCAATGCAAAACATCTATCGAGGTATCAAAACTACGTGCAACAATCAAAGGAGAAAATTAGCTTAACTAAAAATTAGCTTAACTAATCTGTAAGGCATCACATATTAAATAAACAACAGTATGATTGAGAGGATAAAACAGGGTAAAGAAAGAACGGGTAAGAAGGAATATGAAACACGCAGTTACACATTCACAACACTGGACAGAACAACACTTCCACATGGGGGGCAAGTACATCCAGTGTGCTGGATGACGTACGCTGGCCTGAGTAGACGTGCAGGTTAAATCCTTAGACGGTGACAAACAAACTCAAATCTAGATCTACTCCACTGTGACTACTGTCAACTCTCCTGAAGCTGAAAAAATAATCTGTCTCTGGTTGATCACTGTACTTCATGGGTGTTGTCTGGCGAGCGGGCCAGGAAAAAATTCTAAATATATCGACGTACAGTATGTTAATACCACACTTGCTTGGTCTCTAGAGTCAGATAAGATCTGTCCTCTACGGTTCTAGTCTGATGTAGACTGAAAACCCACGTAGGCTATTGCCACAAAACTGAGCAATAATCCAACTCACTGAAAGAATAAACGGAGCTAGCACAGTTAGAGAAAGCCGTTGGCTAGTGACAGCGTGGCAGGATGGGTACTGCTGGTTTTGACTCCTGTTGATCCGTAGATTTAAAAAAAAGGCGATTCTAGCTATTTGTGTGACAAACAGACTTTACTGGCTGTAGTCCAAAAAAATAAATAAATCCGCTGGAAGTATCTCTCCGAGAAGGTGCCAGAGGAATGTGATCGACTGTATAACTAGAATATAGTACTCACTTTGCGTGACCAGTGTTCGTTGCTGCAAGTAAGGATGGATTTAAAGAACACCATTATACACTCAAAGTAACGCCTAAGCTTTGCTTCTGAAGTCGCACAGGTGCTCGGAAGGAGCGGCAAACTTTTCCCCTAACCACGTCACTGCTCGTTGGCTTCGTCCTCTGGTGCGACAGGATGGAAGAGGTCTTGTCTCTGTTTTAACATGGAGATTTCAACAGCCTGGCCGGGTATCAAAAGGTTCCCTGCTCAAGCCAGCAAACAGGAAAAGCGTTGCGCGATCAGGGGTCTTATTTTGTTCATCGATTTCAAACGAACGATGGGTCCATTTACCGACCAACAAGATATAATCTTTTTGTCGGTTAATGTAGAAGAATTTAAGTTACACGTGTGGGGGGCGTTCTCTAGCACTGTCAGAACTAAGACTGAGACGTAGATAAATTCGCGACTATGCGTCAAAGTATCAATAAAATTAAAATAGGGCTTGTACAAAAACAGAGGTACGCAAATCGGGTAACGGACGGGTTGAGTTGGCAGAAAAATGGTATCAGCTCGCCACAAAGGTGGTGATGATGATGGTGATGGAGATGGTGATTGTCGCATAATGCGATTGGGATTCGATATCTAGGTAATCAAAACTAAGTAAACACCGTCGAAACATGTGTAATGCTAATTAGCTCGACCAATGAAACGAGAGTTGCTATACGGAGATCGTCTAGGCATAACAATCGGGTAGGGAGGAAATCTGTGTTCGGACCACGCAGTAAAAAATTCATTTAAAATCAATGGACTGACCGATGGCAATTCTGCTTCACTGAGTCATAGAAGGAGAGTAGACCCAGGTGTGGATATAGCCAGGAAGACAATGTCTTTTATAATTATGGGGATATGATCACCCAAGTGGGTCAAACAGTTCGGAAAATGTTGAAAAGTGCGGTTTAAAAATTCATAGAAAAAGGAAGGACAGACGGATCTCGGAAAGATTGATATGGAAGGAAAGCCACATGTTGTCCAATTAAAACGAGATATCTCAAGAGGCAATAGCTTTTGTAAGTAATGAGAACGACTAAAGTATCTGTTTAGAAACTAACACAGAACACCTACCCGAAGTGAAATACGAGAAATATTTTCGACCGAAGTTGCTTGAAGGAATAGCCAATCAGCGCAAAGTCACGGATTCACGCAAGATGGCCGACCAAGCGCACAAATACGCAGGTAGTTGGAAGTAAACCTAATAAAAACAATAACATAACTAAGCTAACCATACTAAATGGGGACCAAAGACTCTAGAGCTATCAAAGTAGTCCAGTGGAACTGTAGGGGTGCCAGGAAGAACTTGATGTCTCTTATGGGACAGTATAAGGAGGCAAAACCCATCTTTGCAATACAAGAAACCCTCCTGAACCCCAAACAAAAAACTGAACTACCAAGGGTATATAACACTTAGAAATGATAGACCTGAGGGAAGAGGAGGGGGCGTGGCCTTTTTAATACATGAAGACTACAAAATATTAAATTGGGAACAATTCAACACAGAAAATATTGAAGGAATAAGTATAACATTAGACAGTGAGCCAGATAACTTAAAAATAATAAACATTTATAGCCCCAAGGGTAATATAACCGATAGGGACATTGCCACTATTAACACACAAATAGACCAAAGAACATTATTGGTAGGTGACTTTAATGCACACCATGAGGCATGGGGTAACAACAGTAATGATCCAGCAGGAAAAAGACTGTTGGACTACATTGAAAGTGCTGAGCTAATCATACTAAATGATGGCTCAGTGACAAGGGTTAACCCATGCAACAGTGGAGGAGATACAGCAATAGACATAAGTATTATAACACCAAACCTAGCCTCTACTAAATGGGAAGTACTGAATGACTCCAGCTCAGACCACTTACCCATAGAAATAAACCTAAACGACAAATATAGAACTAGTCCAAAAAGCTCGAAACCCACATTCAACCTAAAAAAGGCAAATTGGGAGTCCTTCCAATTAGAGCTAGGTAAACTAAGCATAGAACAAATTGAATCTAACAGTATAGATATATTTGCAGAAAAACTAACAAATGAGATTTTAAAAATAGCAATAAAATATATACCAAACAGGAATATGCCTGAGCACTTAAAACCAACACAAAAAGGTAAAAATAGGAAAAGAAACAAAGATAAAAATCCAGTACCATGGTGGACAGACAGATGTTCAGAACAACTGAAATTGAGGGAGAGGGCCCTTACAAAGTATAGAAAAGCCAAAACTGAAGAGAATTACACAAACTATAAAAAAATAAGAAATGAAACAAATAAAATAATATTCAGAGCTAAAGAAAAGAGTTGGAGAAAATTTTGTCAAACATTAAACCATAGGTCCCAAATAACTACAGTTTGGAGAAAACTAAAAGCAATTAAAGGAGGAAACAGCAAGAAATTTAAAATCCCAACAATTAAAATACCAGAGAGAGCTGAAACAGATAGAGAAAAAGCCAACATACTAGCTAAATACTTTTATCAGGTTAGTTCAATAGACAGTCTAGATAAGGCAGAAATAAATAGACGAAAAACACTGCTAGAAAAATTAAAAGAAGAAAATATGGAAACCACACAGGATGCTAAGTATTTAAATGCAGATATTACAGTAGATGAAATAGAAAGAGCTTTAGCAGAAAAAACCAATACTACCTCTGGGGAAGACATTCTGAGCTATGAAATCCTCAAAAAGGTACCAAATACAACTCTAAGAGTGATTGCATCCCTCTACAACAAAATCTGGCACACGGGAAAAATACCATGTTCATGGAAGACAGCAGTAGTCATCCCCATACTAAAGCCAGATAAGGAAGCACATGATGTCAGCTCATACAGGCCAATATCGTTAACATCACATCTAGGAAAAATTCTAGAAACAATAGTCAACAGCAGACTAAAATTTCATCTCGAAAAGCATAATTTGTACAGTCCAACCCAGGCAGGCTTTAGAAGCCAACATAGTACAATAGAGCAACTGCTGAGGCTGGAACATGATGTTAAAACAGGCTTCAAAAGGAATGAAAAGACAGTAGCTATATTCCTTGATGTAGCAAGAGCATATGATGAGTGTTGGAGGGAGGGTGCACTACATAAAATCAGGAAACTAGGTATAGTAGGCAGAACCTACAATTACCTAGAAAACTTCCTGCAGGATAGATACTTCATGGTACAAATAAACAATGATAGATCTGAGGTATATGAGCAACAGAATGGAATTCCCCAGGGATCAGTAATATCACCATCAATTTTTACGATTATGGTCAACGACCTAGGCGACGAGTTTAAGGACTTAAAAAAAAACCTATCTCAGTTTGCAGATGATGCTGCGATATGGAGAACGGGAAGAAATCTCCCATTCCTCTATAAAACAGTACAAAAACAAATAGATAAAGTATCTGACTGGATGAACAAGTGGGGATTTAATCTAAACGTTAAAAAAAAACCATAGGAATGATTTTCAGTAGAGGGCGTGTAATTAAAAACAATATAATTGACATAAGCATTAATAAGCAAAAAGTATGCACAGCAAAATCAACTAGATTTCTTGGCATGGTACTAGACCAGCAACTAAACTGGAACAAACACATAGACCTTTTAGTGCAAAGCAGTAGAGGACTTATTAATATGCTAAGATATATGAAAGGAAGTGGTTGGGGCGCCTGCAATAAGACAATGTTAACATTCTATAAATCATTTATTAGAGGCAAACTTGACTATGCCAGTGTTGTCTATGCATCAGCCGCCCCAAGCAATAAGAAGAAACTAGACACAGTCCAAAACCAGGCACTGTCAATAATAGCAGGTGCCTCAAAGGGAACATCAGCAGAAGCACTAGAAGTAGCGCTAGGCATTATACCCCTGGAGCTAAGGAGAAAAGAACTGAGATTCAGCTACTGGGCAAGAGTGGCAAAAGATCCAACTCACCCGGCACATAAAACCTTTGATAGGGGTAACCAGTACATAGGCCACATTCCATTAAACCATAATAGATACCCGTCAGGGTGGAAAACAATGGATGAAGTGGATCAATACCCAGACCTGTTTAATGCGATAAACAGTAGTGCTCTGTATAAAGCAAAGATCCCACCATGGGAATTAAAAGTGCCAGAAACTGACTCCCACTTATCAAAGATCATAAATAAATCTAACGACATAATCTCAGCAAAAAGTAAAACACTAGAGTACATAGAACGGTATACAAATAATAGCCTAACTATATATACAGATGGGTCCAAAGATGAAGAAGGACAATTAGGAGCAGGAATAGCAATACCAAAATTAAAAATTTATAAAAGATACAAAGTAACAAGTAATACATCTATCTTTACAGCAGAATTAGTGGCAATCCTAAAAGCTTTAGAAATAGCTGCAGAAAATCCACCAAAAAAAGTAACCATTCTCACAGATTCCCTATCATCAGTACTAGCAATCAGAAACAGAACAGAAGGCAGCAGGCCAGACATTATAGAGGAAATACTACAGGTTAATACATATCTACAAAATATAGGATGCAGTGCAACACTAACATGGATACCATCACATGTGGGGATAGCAGGAAATGAGCTAGCAGACAAAGAAGCCAAAGGGGGGAGAACTAGCCATAACCAAATTGAAGTAGGCTTAGGGAAGTTTGAAATTAAGAGCTTAATTGCTCAAAAAATAACTAAAGAATGGATAACAGCATGGGACCTAAGTAAAAAAGCAAGACACTCATATAAAATCCTTAAAAAACCAAGCAAAAAATGTCAAATAAAAGATGAACTAAAAATACCAATTAATAAAAAATTGCTGAGACTCAAGCTGGGAACTGGATATTTCATGATAGAGGAACCCACATGTGAAGAGTGTCAAGAACCAAACACAATTAGGCACTTTCTAGTGGACTGCAAAAAATATGACCAACAGAGGCAAAACATTAAGACATACTGTAGTAACCACAAGGTAGAAATGAGTGTAGAAAATCTCATAGGCACAAAGAGCCCTTCAGAAATGCAAAAGTTAATAAAACACTATATTACAAAAACTAAAGCTAACATATAAAAATCAAATAAGGAATTGAACCAGTAGTCCAAACTGGTGAAAGACTCGCCCCAGAAACATACAGATTAACCAAATAAACCATCCAGTAAAAATCAAAAACATACTAACTTAGAAAATAGCATATATTGGAATTTTTTTTTTTTTAAAACCATGTTGAACTATAACTACAAAAGGAAAAATACCGACTAGAGATAATATAATATAAAACAAATACAAACAAAAACATATTACAATAAAAAAAACACGTCCTGATATAACCAACAAATCCATGTACATGGTAGATGGTTGAAAGGGGCGTGCTACAAAATGAAGTAGCAAACACATTAATAAAAAAATAAAAAAAAAGTGAAGAGACACACACGAACTGAAAGAACGCAGAGGACAAAAGGAGAGAGCTAGGCACGTATTCCTTCACCATTAAGTATTTGTGCTGGTCTGCCTTTGCCAGAAGTAGTCCTGTTAGTATTTCAGAAAAAGACCAGAGGGTGAGTAGGGCTACTGTACCTATTTTGTTAATGCATAATAAATGTAAATATGTCACTTCACTGAACACTCATGCTGTGAAACGATCCTGAACTGATTTCTGAACTATTCTTGTCTTGTTTTAATAATGTGTTTATATGAATGTATCCTGCTCTATGATTATCCTATCAGGTTATATCATTGCTTATAACTTCAACATAGCACTATGTAACGATGGGTAACAGTTCAGTAGCCATTGTTATGAACGTAATAATCTGACTGACAGCCAATGGTTCTCAAGGTTGAGACCAGGAACACACTCATATAGAAGCAATGCTCAAGTAGCAACCATGTAAATAAGTGGTTCTTAAGCCCTGGCCGCAATTACACCCCTACTGATTTATGGCAGCATGGGAGACTATATCCCAGTGGTTCTCAACCCATTGGTACCAATGACCCCCAAATTGATTTGACTGCTCTATGGGCACAAATTAGGCCAGGGGTTCTCAAACTTTGATAACCATAAGCAATATATGTCAGAATAATTCTGCTTGGATGGAAAGATAGCAGATGGAAGAATGGACTATGTAACATAATGTGATGTAAATGAATGATGTAATATTATGTACTGTAATCATATCATTGGAATTTGTTGTTGGCAAGTAGACATCTGTACAACTAACAATGTAACCAGAAACACATGTGCGCATTCATACACATGCATTACTGATGACACGGAACAACAATACATTAGGCTAGGGGAACTCTTGGAAAGAGGCTAGCCACCGTCTTTGTGTTGTTTTCAGGTTTCGGTCGTACATATAGACATAAGCCAGAAGTGAGAACCCAAGTGTTATCCTGCATAGCGACACGGAGCACTACAGCTGGTCTACCTGGTTGTGCTGGTATCCCTACTACATGGGAAGATCAGCCGAGTCTATACAGTCGTGTGGAGCTCACCAACATTGTCAACCATCATTTAAGGAGCACTCAGTTAAGTGCAGAAACAGATGAACATTCGATCAATGTATATGTGAAGAGTCGAGTCATATGAAGAAAAAGACTGGTTAACGTTTTTTGTCAGAAAAGCAGAGACACTGTAATTCAGTAAAGTAAAATAATATCACTGTGATTTCTCTGGATATTGTGTAAATATAAAATTCCTATTCATATAGCATTTCTATCTATTTCAAGAACAGAAGATAAGAGAATCATTATAAATAAATTGATTTTAATTGTAACTTGAATTTTGTTAATTTCATAAATTTACTATTGAGTTCAATTTGAATTTCATTGTTATTTAAAGCATAAGATAGTTATTACGAGAAGACACTCTAGGCTCTAGATCTTCTTATTACCACCGAACCAGGGGTCTTTACTGTCTGACTATCTTTTGTGCTATCATTCACCAGTACTCATTTCTGAGACTGGGGTATATCGTGGAGTTCATTATTCTTTATTGAACTATCATCTACTGTCATCAAGACAACAACAGCTATAATACCATCTCGTTACAGTGATGATGATGATAGTGAGCATAGTGATGATGATAGTGATGATGATGATCATAATGATGCTGATGATGGTGATGGCGTTTCTGATGGTGATGATGATGGTGATGATGATAATGGTGATTGTGATTATGGTGAAAATGATAATAATGATAATGATGATGATGATGTAGATGATGATCACTGTCCAGTAATGTCACTTAACTATTTACAGAAAACCAGTATTAATTTTTAGTACTGTTAATCTTTGAATATTATTAATACTAATAATAATATTATTAGTTTCCTTGAGTTCGTTTTGTTATTTCCCGTCTTTCCATATCTGCCATTGCATCTGTGTTCATTTATTGTTTCTATTTTATTCAAGTTTTATTATCTGCTCTTGAAAATAGAATCGATTTAGCTCTGTGAAACATGAGGAACATAAATCACCCTTCAGACCAGGATGCAAAGACTTAATGCAGTTTATAAGAAAAGACGTCTGTCTTAAGCTTGTTTTTTGTGCCGGCGAGTGGGTGGGCGGTATTTATTGGTAGGATTGCATATACAATGACATTGTACGCATTTCCACGTTCATTACTGAGCCAGTAGGGTATACATTTTTCATTGATACCAAATGTAGCCTTTATACTATTTAAGTACCTTTGTTTTTAAGCACATTAAAAACGCACCACCTGTATAATCCAGGAACAGAGTGTGAAATGTAAATATAAGTGTGTACAAGTTTACATATTTGGAATCTTTATTCATTTTCCTATGAATCCATGCTGGTCATTAATTTGTACATTTGATTGTTATGAAATTCATTGCATTCTGTGCAGGCAAGGGAGAAAACCAAAAATACAAAAAAATGCACGTGCGTTATCCTGCTGGAGAAGCTGCAAGTCTGGATAAATTGTGAACGCAGGAGCAACCAGTGCATCCAGAACCTCATCTCGATATGTCACAACATTAACATTTCCACGGAAGACGTGAAGAGGCAAGCGATGGTGAAAACTGAATCCTCCCCAAATGTGAATACTGCCACCTCCAAATCGGTTGACACTGCAATCTGCAAAGCCCTCTTCACACCGTCGCTAAATCCGCATACGTCCATCTGCAAAGGCTATGTTGAATCTGTTCTCGTCTGTGAATAGGACAGCATTCAACTGCAGTATAGTCCATCTGATATGTTGCTCTGCCCATTGCAGGCGCTGCTAACGATGTCTGTGAGTCAAGTTTGGCCCAACATAAGGTCGTCTTGCAGTAAGGCCTGTATCTCTGAGTCGTCGTATGACTGTCATTCGAGAGACTTGCCCATGTCTACCCACTATTGCTCTTGCTGTTTGACTTGCCGGGAGAGTCAATTCCTTAGGTGACTCAGCACAATATGACGATCTTGCGCAGGGGTAGTAACTCGTGGTTGGCCACTCCGAAGTCTATCCCGGGCCCTGCCAGTGGTTCCGTAACGTTCATTGAGACGTACAATAGTGCTGTGGTGGCAATTCATCCTTCTGGCAATGGCCCGCGAGCTCATTCCGGTCTCCAACATACCAATGGCTCGTTGGCGGTCGTTTTCAGATAGTCGTGGCATTTCAAGCACATGTACTGGGTGTTTTGTCTCAACGGCCTTTTTATACCGAGTATACTGCCACAACGCGTACACATTTTCAGGGTCATAGCTGTTGAGAATCGTGTTGCACGTGTAACTTTCATCGTTTTCATGTAGTCTGTACACACACCCATGGGTTGAATCTTGCACTTTCCATTCCAGCAGCCATTCGCTCTCTACCGCATGGCAAACACGGGGAAAATCCATTCCCACACTTTTTTTTGCCAGCTTCTCGGCATCAGTATATATAATAGTGGTGCGTTTTTAATGTGCTTCAGTATATATATATATATATATATATATATATATATATATATATATATATATATATATATATATATATATATATATATATATATATATATATATATATATATATATATCCTCCTTCCCAGCCTACAAGGACAGCTATAATGTATTTTGTTACTATTTAACAAGATTTGTTGGTTTCCAAGTTACGAGTCTTGTGAGATATCATCCAACAACTGACTGTAAACAATTGTACAAGTTACTAGTAAGTCGCCCGCCAAAATACGACCAACAAATAATTATGTTGTCCTTTCCCTGCGGTATGTCTTCATGGCGGCACAAATTCCATCCATCCCGTACCAAACAGAAAAGTTGAACGGTTCGCCGGAACTTTCAAAAGTGGCATAATAAAAATGTGCGTTGAAAACAATTAAAAAGGAAATTTATTCATCAGAAAAAGTTCTGTTCTTTTATAGAATAACTATAAAATCCTATTTAATGTACATTATCTGCCGGATTATTGCATGGGTGATAACCGAGAAAATAACTACGATCTTGATACCGAAGGCAAAACAGAAAAGCATTTCATATGGATGCAAATCTTCGGGATTCAAAGTTGGTGAACCAATTTTCCTCAGTCATTCCATCACCAATGAAAATACTTGCTTCAGCGTCACAGCAGACCTACACAAGAACACATGATGTAACCCAATCAACGTGACAACGACTTGTTTCTCTGTAGACACCCAGACAGACTACGCTAAGAACATTTTTTTTATGAACAGGCTCCAAACTGACGTATATAACATGATTTGCAAATAAAATAAGTGATTCTGGAAAAACCCAACTGAGCAGCGCTTACTTTGAACATTCCCAAGCTCGAGATGATCAGTTGCCTGCCAATGAACCACTTCAGCATTCTCGGAGTGTCAACATGAATGAGGTAGATGTGCCAAGGCAGACATTGAGTGCCAAAGAAAGATGACCCATCTGCACAGCTGTCAGGGAGTAATGCTAGAAATATCGATCTATTTGCCTGATGCAGTCTTTGTCTTCTATCTTACAATTTATAAATATTCTCAAGATATTCACAGGCTAGATCATCCCAGATTTCATCATCATCATTCCTTTCCGTTCCCCGTGGAATATAGGGCTGAAACAGTTGCTCTCCATCGATTTCTATTCTGGGCTGTCTTTTTTTTCAGCTGTGCCAAAGTCATTCCAATTTCCTTAGCCTCCTCTTACACAGTTCTTCTCCAAGTTTACCTTGGCCTCCTCACTCTTCTTTTCCCGTGTGGGTTCCAGTCAAGGGCACCTCTGGCTATGCTTGATTGTTCTCTTCTGAGTGTATGTCCTATCCATCCCCACCTTCTTACCTTAATTTCCATTTGTATTGGCTGTTGCCCGCATCTTTTCCTTAGCTCTACATTTGTTATTACATCTGGCCATCTTATACGGAGGATCCGTCGGAGACATCTATTTACAAATATCTGTAGTTTGGAGGTGATACTCTTTGAGACATGCCATGTCTCTGAGCCATACAGCAAGACTGACTTTACATTTGAATTAAAGATTCTGATTGTGTTCTCTCTGGATATAGCTGAGTGTGACGGAAATATTGTGTCGATCTTTTCTCCTCTCCGTAAGTAGCCAGTTACTTTTGTTGTGAGTTCTGATTACGTGAAATTTTCAGTGGTCGGGACTTTTTCTTTCTCTGCTGTCAAGCAGATATTTGGTATTTTCAAATCATCGTACACTCCCTACAGTAATAAGACGTCATGTTTGTTTGCCCGCTTGACCTTGTTAAGAGTAGGCGGTTGATGCATCATTAATCGACAATCCTGTGATACATATTTTCGTAGACGAAACCGTCTGTTTCACACACAAAAATCACCCAGCGAATTTGTTAAATCGCTGATAAGGCGGGTGTGACTTTCTCGCCCAGATGGTAATACGACGAATTGTGTTTACCTGGAAGTGTGAGGCGATAAATTATCAACCTGCTGGCAATTTCGGCAGACTCGACATGACATAATCGCGTCTTGTACGACTCATTACGAAGATATTACTTGAGATAAAGGTAAGAAGTTATGTGTAATCACTGGTGAGAATAATACGGAAATCTCACTTCCATATTTGGAAAACATGACCTTTGCATTAACGCACAGAAATTTCCTAGTGGAAATATTTTGAATTACCCTACAAAAACACACCGGTTTTGAAACGATAGGAGAGCATTCGAAACATAGGAAGAACCAAATTCTTGATTGGACCCTACCTAAATCGTAACAAAGTACTGCGGAGGAAGAGAAGTGTAATATAACCTGACACTTTAGTCAATTTAGAACACTGTGAAAATTCACCTCGCGCCAAGAAGACAACCAGACCTGCCAGGGTTAAGAATAGCAGCAGATTTCATTTACCAGACCGGACCTTGTTTTAGCATCTTGAGGACTTACAGCCCAGGAAAATTGGAGTCTGAGGAAACTGTAACCAAAAATCAACGTGGGAACTTATTGCTAAAATAACAACACTCCTGGCCACGTGTTCCAGGCATCGTCAAGCTGACTTAAACTATTTCTCTGAGCCAGCAGTCTGTGAGCCAAAAGATTTGCTTGGTGGTACCAGTTGAGGGTACTATCGCTGGAACAAGGGAGGGTTTAAGTGGCGTGATGTCGACACTAGACACCATCATCAGAGGGGTCATAGAGACGCGGGACAAGCTTGATAGTTATTCCATGACACTTCTTGGAACGTGCTACAACTTTCAATCTTGACCAGTGACGAGTGTGATCCAGTCATCTTTCTACAAAGAACCAAACATTAGCTGGAGCAGAACAGACGAACTCATTGGCAGCTAAGAAGAAACATAAAAGCTGCCAAGTGAACTATCCAATTTTTAACGCCATAACATCACCGAGTGAAGATAACTTTTCTATAAGAAATTATTCATTTCTATAACTGTTAAAACATAACTGATTATTAATTTTTTTACTTTTTTGTTGTATATATGTAGCAAAGTTAGATTTTGCTGGGGAGGTTATGATAGTATCCTAAAAGAATGAAATCCGTGTATGTATCTACCGTGTGAGGTCAAGCACAAGTAGGCCCCTGACTCTCTAAATGATGATGAGGAATTATGTGCAGGGAACCTAACGCTACCTCCCTAGATCTCACACGGTCACTATTTTGGCTCTAGTGTCTGGTGTATGATGTACCTAGTGTCTAGGGGAGAAATGAAATGATGGTACACAACACATAAACACTTTAAGTTTCTATGAGGAAGTGAATAAAAACCAGTGGTTAAGTTTTTCTTTAAATTTGATAATTTTTTGTACAATTTATTTTTCCTGTCCAGTCATATCTTTTGGACAGGTCTTTGAAAATGAGGACAAGATAGTTTACAGAAAAGATCAACTAAAAATGTGTGTGGGTGTAGTGGATTTGATGGTATTGTATGATGGTGATATTACTAAGTGTGATGCATGAGGTCAGCTGTGAAGGCTCCTGAGATAAAATGTAGCTGTGAATTGTCAGAAGGCCCTTCTTGCTACCACTACGACCTCACACCTATCTTTTTTTTTTACTAATGAATGTGGCTACGTTAAATGTCTAGGGTAATGATATGTAATGTGTTGTGGTAGTTTACATACACACACACAGATATTTACTAAGTCCAATAATATTAATAAATGTTATAATACACTGAACTAACTCAAGTGTGTAAAATTGGATAGTAATTTTCTTACATTTATTTGTTCTGAACCAAGGTTTTATTTTGGCCAGAACATATGAAAGATTTAGCAATTATGAAAGAAATGCATGAATATTACATAATAAATGCAAGGTGTGTACATATATATGTTACTAGACTAGTTAATATTATTACTGTTTATAGTTGTAATCTATTTGGGAGAACATTTAATGGATGTGCTGTTGGGGTGGCCTCATCACTCCCTGTCTATGGCGATTACACATTGTCCAGTTATTTGATGGAAATTTATGGGTGTGTTAGCAAATAAGTTGAGTTGGTGAATTCTCAGCAGACCAGACGCTCACGTAGCTTGAAGGTGTAGCTCTGGTGCTGAGATCTGGTGGCCCCACCTCTCCGTGCTTGGGGGCAATATCAGAAGTCTGGTGGCCCCACCTCTCCGTGCTTGGGGGCTATAATAGGCTGCTCTGACAAAATGTTACTGCACGGGTCCACTCTGGTAATATTCAACAACTCATTTGACACCACAGTGGTGCCAACTGAAACTCACAGTTCTGCAATCAAAGTATTAGTCATGTGTCAGAATTCCATCCTCTAACCATTTCTGGACACAACACTACACAACAACAACACCACATAGACGGGTCAGATCTTTCTGACCAAACAACACATCTTACCAAGTTGGTTTCACATAGGCTAAGTTCTCCCAGACTACAGATTCTGAAATATGTTCATTATCTTCCTGCCATAGAATAGGATAGGTGATATGTTCCACTGATCTCAACACTTGATCTGTCCTTCATAATCCTTACTGGAGTTTATGTATTTTATTTGTCTCTAGACCCTGAACTGGGGCGGGGGGTCTAGAGCGAATCCTTACTTGTTGTAAGGGACAGATTATGCTATTGCAGTATCAAATCACTCGAAACCTTAAACAAATATTAAAATGTACAAAGAAATAATTTCAGTCTTACCAGAATTATGAATATAGAACACAGTTAAATGCTAGCAAAACTCAGCTGAGCTGCTGGCCTTAGTATGGCGTCCCTCTAAATATTTAATAGCTTCTGGGAATTACACCACTTAATAATTCACTGTGTCTACTAGGACAACTTATAATGAATGGCACAAAATGCGCGTCTGAGCGCCGATAATATATTCATCTATGGCCAATCACTGCCTTTTCTTTTTTTCAAATTCAAATATCCTACCAAAAAGTCATTTCAGTCATACCTCAGTCAAGTATGCCTTATTGTCTGTTGGTCCGTCCGTCTCTACTTGCGTTTCACAAAAAAACACACTTGTTTTTTGAACCAACTCTGCCTTCCCCTACACAATTTTGCCTTTAAAGTTATTTTTAGCCACAATTCACCATCCCACCCCATCTCTTCATTCTAACTAGATTTTAGCACTTGCGTCTTCAAGGCCACAATTTTTTGAAAATTAGTGACATGTTTTATTTCAATGCAGACGCTCGCTGATATGAACAACACAGTCTTTTGTCAATATCTTTCTTATTATCTGTCCGTCTGTATAAATGAAAGCATATCATTTCACTGCTCAAGATGGGCCATCCGGCCAGCTAGGTTTTATATTCCTAACATTATTATTAAGAAAAGTTACTTTTCAAATATTTTCTAGAATCTTCTGGAATTCATCACTGCATTCAAATAAACGGACTAAGTTATCGCAAAAGCGTCCAAGAAATGACTGTGGCGTATAATATCCAAGGTCCCTTTTGTCGATTTCTTTACTTTATGTCAACTTGGGGAACGTGACTTTTTCCTCCTTTCCCCACCAATTTGCGTCCTTTTAGCCTCGCTAGTTTCAAGCACGCGTTCAGTCAGATTTTTCCTTTTGATCTCCGTTCTCATCCCGTTCCGTTTTGCCTTCAAGTCTAACAATTTAATTTCCATGGCGGGTGATGACCCGCGGCGTGGGCGATCATGTATTCTAGCAGCTTACGCATTAGTTTTTTATCCCTACGTTGTATCATTGGAGATATTTTAACGTTGTATCACGGTTAATTTTGTGACACATCTCCCCACTTGAAAACATGCCTAAGGCAAGTTCTAAAACCAGTGATACACATAGATAAAATCTCTCCTTACGCCTGCCATTACTCTAATTTTGATCACAGGGGTGCCGACTGAGGAAATCTGCACCGACATTCAATTTGCCTGGGATATATTGGATACTAAACTGATAAGGTTGAAGCAATAAAGACCACCTCAGCAATCTTGCGTTTTCATGCTTAGCCTGAGATAAGAATACGAGAGGCTGATGGTCTGTCTCGACCACAAAAGTCCTACCATACAGATAGATTTGAAACTTCTTTATGGCCCAGATTAACGCTAAACATTCTTTTTCGCTTGTGGAGTATCCTTGTTCCGCCTTATTCAATTTGCGGCTTGCATAAGCGACTGGTTTCAGTTCCCCATCAGGTGAAGATGATCTTTGCAACAAAGCCGCTCCGAGTCCTACATTACTTGCATCGGTTCTTAAGACAAAGTCCTGTGTCAAATCAGGTAGTTTGAGAATAGGCTTGCTAGTGAGTTTTTCCTTTAAGTCTTGGAACGCTAATTCACTTTGCGCAGTCCAATTAATTTTATCTGGAAGTCCCTTGCGAGTCAGATCAGTCAGAGGAGCACAAATAGAGTTAAAATCTTTGATATATTTTTGATAAAATCCGCATAACGACACGAATGATCGCACGTCCTTTTTTGTTTGTGGTCTAGGTGCTCTCTGCAGTTTTTCCAAGTTCTTGGGATCAGGGGTCATGCTTACCCTGATATACAGTGTGTCCCAAGAATTCCAACTCTTTGCATCCAATGCAACATTTTGTTGGCCTAGCAGTCAAGTTCGCCTCCCTAAGCCTATTAAATAACATTTCTAGAGCTTCAATGTGTTCTTCAAATGTCTCTGTGGCGACGAGAATATCATCCATGAAATTCGTGATACATGGGTTATTCAGGGGATCCAACAACTTGCGCATCATCCTTGAAAATACACTCGGAGCATTTTTCAGTCCGAATGGTAGCATGTTGAATTCATAATGTCCATCCGAAGTGCTAAAAGCCAAATAAGGTCTCACTTCAGGCTTCACTGGGATCTGGTAATAGCCTTTACTAAGATCCACCTTTGAAAAGTATTTTGCCTTGTTCAGTCTGGCAAATAACTGTTTTGTGTCTGGTAATGGATCCACTTGTCCTTCTGTGACAGCATTCAGTTTCCTGTAATATATGCACAGTCTGTGTTCCCCAGACGGTTTTCTCAACAATACGACACTAGAGCTAAAAGATGATTCACTGTGTGAAATAATCCCCTCCTTCAACAAATAATCTATTTCTTCCTTCAATGCCTTCTCCTTCGCAAACGGAATAGAATAGGCTCTCATACAGATTGGGTTTGAGTCTACCAGTTTCATGTCATATTGTAGCAATTTTGTATGGCCTGGTTTATCTGTTAATACATCTGTATGTTCCTCCAGAACCTGTTGAACTCTCTCCCTCTGGTTTTTAGTCAGGTGCTTACTGACTTTTACCTGTGCTGCTGTTTCACAAGGATGTAATGGGTATTCATGTGAGGTGAGTGGTTCCTTTTGCATTTGAGTTGCGATAGCTAAGGTCAGTAAGGGGGTGCTTTCCTGGAGTGGTCTGTCCAGATACTTCTTTAACAGGTTTACATGATAAACTTTCTCCTTCCCCTTTTTGTCAATTTTATAGTTTGTTCTAGACACCTTCTTTAGAACCGTATATGGACCTTGCCATCCAATTTGTAATTTATTCTGGCTACCGGGTAGTAGAAGCAGCACCTTTTCTCCCACTGCCAGTTCTCTGTCCTTTGCCTTCCTATTAAAATATGCTGCATGTTTCTTCCTGGCTTGTTTCAAATTATCATTTGCCAGTTTTCATCCAGCTTTCAAACGAGTGGTCAGTTCGTTCACGTATTGATAAGATGAGGTAACAGTCTCTTCCGCCTTCTCATCTGTCCAGGTCCTTAATAGCGCTACATCTGGACCTTTAATTTATCATACGTATTTTTCATGGAACCCGTCTGGTCCCGTCCATTAGAAGCACTATAGTGAGGACTTTTCTTCCTAGAATCATCACTCACAAATTGACCACTACCAATTTTTTTCTTGGGTTTGTCTCCCCACTTTAGATTGCTTATGAGAGATCTTCGCTCTCTTTTCTGTTCTTCCAGTTTACATAAGTCTGACCGAGGGATTGTCATCTTATCCTGGGTAAAATTTCTTCTTTGTACTCTTCGCATAGTGGCCGTGTTAATCCATTCAAGTGAAGACTGGGTGTGAAAAGGGGGCTCCCATTGCACTTTGTCTCCTTGAGTATCATAATTTTTCTTTCCAGGCCTAATTTTGCCCCGTGGCGTTTCTATGTCCTGCACATATTTTCCCTTTGTGGGTGTTCCCTCACGAAATATGCCACATGCTTCTACAAAGTTTTCAATATCGACATTTACGTCGGGCCAATAGTATTTACGAGCAACCTTTTGGCAGATGGTACCGACTTTTTCATGGTCCCCATCTTTTCCAACATGTAAGCTCCTTATTAAATTTGCCCTATATATCGTGGGAAGAACCAACTGTCCGTGACCAGTGGATCTAGTTCCTGTCTTCCTATATAGCAATCTGTTCTTCATAAAATATTCCCCCTTGCTCGGAGGTGTGTGGCATTTGGGCAATTTTGTAAAACATGGCTTGAGTGTCCTATCCTCAGCCTGCGCTTTCCTCATCTCCTCTGGATGAGCATTTATAGGTTCACCTTCTTCCTCCTTCTTCTGTGACCTGGTCTGCACTGTCGCCATGATCACAGGTCTCTCGGGATTCCCCAAGAAGACGTATCTACACCCCAATATCAGAGGGTAGATTGGTTCATCTATCACTGCTGCTCTGATTTCTCCTTCCACATAGCGAGTTTTCACCGTTATCCTTGCGATGGGAAGTGTCATGAGTGGTATGTCCTTAGTTGCCCCTTGTATTTCCACTGTTTCTGTGGTATACTGACTTGGGTCCACTAGGCTAGTCTTCACAACTGAATCATAATCCAAACCTGTATCATAAAGGCACCTTATGGTGACCCCATTACAAATAACATCCTCACAAACTGGGGGGGTGATAAGGTTCCTGCTGTCCCTTAGGATTAACCTTTAATATTTGAGTCCCCAACTTCATTGCAGCAATGTTTGAAGGTTTCCTTTTACAAAATTCGGTGTTATGGTTATCTTTCTTGCACCATTTACACCATCTTTTTCCTTGGTTAAACGGTTTTCTTTCATTGGATTTTTGGTCATTGAACTGTGAGTTTCTGTCTCGGTAGTCATTTCTTGGCCGTTCAAAGTTTGTCCTACCTTTATTTCCCTGCTCTCTATTATCAAATTTATTAAATTGCTGTGGAGCTTTAAAATTGTCTATGTGCTTCTTTTTAGCACCACTTACCTCTGCCTGGGCTGCCTGATACCTCTCAGCGACATTTAAAACCTCTCCCAACTTCTCTGCACCTTGTTCCATGAGAAATTTTCTCATGTCTGGAGCCATGGACACTCTCAATTGCTCAATCATGATCATTTCTTTAAGATCTTGGGTCTTCCCCAGAGCAGTCCATTTCTCCAAATAGGTTTCTAGTCTGGCAGAGAATTGGTGGTATGTCTCCCCAGACAACAGTTTGGCATTTCTAAATTTCCTACGATAAAATTCCCCATTTTTTTCGTACCTCAATAACAAAGCCTGCTTTAACATGTCATAATTCTCCTGGTCTTCTCTGTTCATTTTTGCGAAGACTTTGTAAGAAGTACCTCTCAGTCCCTGTGATAGCTTTAAACTCCACATCTCTCTCTCTCTAACCCATATGTAGTAGCTAATAACTCAAAACGTCCTAGGTACCCCTCTATGTCATCGTCTTTTTCAACAAAATGGTCTAAATGAAACCCCATAGCTGAGTTTGAGGCTCCCAGACTGGGCGTAGCATCTTAGGCAAAAGGGCTGGCACCATTTTCAGGAGCCTGGCCTTGTAGCTCCAGCTCCCTGAGTCGTAATTCGTGCTCCCTCTGCAACCTTCTATCTTCTGCCTCCCTTTCGGCAGTCAATCTTTTATCTTCTGCCTCCCTTTCGGCAGTCAATCTTTTATCTTCTGCCTCCCTTTGCTGTCGTTTTTCTTCTGCCTCAATCTGCAGCCTCTTAGTCTCAGCCTCTAACCTCTTCTCTTCAGCCAACCTTTCAGACTCTAATTTTCTTTCAGCCTCTTTTTCTAATCTTCTTTCTTCCCGTTCAATATACTTATCATATTCAGCCGTTACATATTGAATTAAAACCTGACCATCCATTCCCATCTCCTTTGCCGTCAGCACAGCAGCTGATCTGAATTTGGCCAGCTCCGCCATACTTTTTAAACAAATCTAGCAATGTGCAAGATAAAATTTCCAACCACTAAAGTACTTCTAATTACTCTAGTCTAAAATAATTCTAATTAATTAATTAACTACCACTGGCTGTGAAGATTCACCAACTTTTATTTTCAGGGACACTTTTAATTATAAGGGACACTTTTAATTTTTATAATGTGTTCCCCTAATCTAATTCTCCCCCCAGGAGATCCTAATATACTTAATGGGCTAATTATCCCGGGACAAAGAGACCCCAATATATGTAGTGGATTTGATGGTATTGTATGATGGTGATATTACTAAGTGTGATGCATGAGGTCAGCTGTGAAGGCTCCTGGGATAAAATGTAGCTGTGAATTGTCAGAAGGCCCTTCTTGCTACCACTACGACCTCACACCTATCTTTTTTTTTACTAATGAATGTGGCTACGTTAAATGTCTAGGGTAATGATATGTAATGTGTTGTGGTAGTTTACATACACACACACAGATATTTACTAAGTCCAATAATATTAATAAATGTTATAATACACTGAACTAACTCAAGTGTGTAAAATTGGATAGTAATTTTCTTACATTTATTTGTTCTGAACCAAGGTTTTATTTTGGCCAGAACATATGAAAGATTTAGCAATTATGAAAGAAATGCATGAATATTACATAATAAATGCAAGGTGTGTACATATATATGTTACTAGACTAGTTAATATTATTACTGTTTATAGTTGTAATCTATTTGGGAGAACATTTAATGGATGTGCTGTTGGGGTGGCCTCATCACTCCCTGTCTATGGCGATTACACATTGTCCAGTTATTTGATGGAAATTTATGGGTGTGTTAGCAAATAAGTTGAGTTGGTGAATTCTCAGCAGACCAGACGCTCACGTAGCTTGAAGGTGTAGCTCTGGTGCTGAGATCTGGTGGCCCCACCTCTCCGTGCTTGGGGGCAATATCAGAAGTCTGGTGGCCCCACCTCTCCGTGCTTGGGGGCTATAATAGGCTGCTCTGACAAAATGTTACTGCACGGGTCCACTCTGGTAATATTCAACAACTCATTTGACACCACAGTGGTGCCAACTGAAACTCACAGTTCTGCAATCAAAGTATTAGTCATGTGTCAGAATTCCATCCTCTAACCATTTCTGGACACAACACTACACAACAAAAACACCACATAGACGGGTCAGATCTTTCTGACCAAACAACACATCTTACCAAGTTGGTTTCACATAGGCTAAGTTCTCCCAGACTACAGATTCTGAAATATGTTCATTAGCTTCCTGCCATAGAATAGGATAGGTGATATGTTCCACTGATCTCAACACTTGATCTGTCCTTCATAATCCTTACTGGAGTTTATGTATTTTATTTGTCTCTAGACCCTGAACTGGGGCGGGGGGTCTAGAGCGAATCCTTACTTGTTGTAAGGGACAGATTATGCTATTGCAGTATCAAATCACTCGAAACCTTAAACAAATATTAAAATGTACAAAGAAATAATTTCAGTCTTACCAGAATTATGAATATAGAACACAGTTAAATGCTAGCAAAACTCAGCTGAGCTGCTGGCCTTAGTATGGCGTCCCTCTAAATATTTAATAGCTTCTGGGAATTACACCACTTAATAATTCACTGTGTCTACTAGGACAACTTATAATGAATGGCACAAAATGCGTGTCTGAGCGCCGATAATATATTCATCTATGGCCAATCACTGCCTTTTCTTTTTCAAATTCAAATATCCTACCAAAAAGTCATTTCAGTCATACCTCAGTCAAGTATGCCTTATTGTCTGTTGGTCCGTCCGTCTCTACTTGCGTTTCACAAAAAAACACACTTGTTTTTTGAACCAACTCTGCCTTCCCCTACACAATTTTGCCTTTAAAGTTTTTTTTAGCCACAATTCACCATCCCACCCCGTCTCTTCATTCCAACTAGATTTTAGCACTTGCGTCTTCAAGGCCACAATTTTTTGAAAATTAGTGACATGTTTTATTTCAATGCAGACGCTCGCTGATATTAACAACACAGTCTTTTGTCAATATCTTTCTTATTATCTGTCCGTCTGTATAAATGAAAGCATATTATTTCACTGCTCAAGATGGGCCATCCGGCCAGCTAGGTTTTATATTCCTAACATTATTATTAAGAAAAGTTACTTTTCAAATATTTTCTAGAATCTTCTGGAATTCATCACTGCATTCAAATAAACGGACTAAGTTATCGCAAAAGCGTCCAAGAAATGACTGTGGCGTATAATATCCAAGGTCCCTTTTGTCGATTTCTTTACTTTATGTCAACTTGGGGAACGTGACTTTTTCCTCCTTTCCCCACCAATTTGCGTCCTTTTAGCCTCGCTAGTTTCAAGCACGCGTTCAGTCAGATTTTTCCTTTTGATCTCCGTTCTCATCCCGTTCCGTTTTGCCTTCAAGTCTAACAATTTAATTTCCATGGTGGGTGATGACCCGCGGCGTGGGCGATCATGTATTCTAGCAGCTTACGCATTAGTTTTTATCCCTACGTTGTATCATTGGAGATATTTTAACGTTGTATCACGGTTAATTTTGTGACAGTGGGCAATCTGCCCAATAACTATAAAGTTAATATATGTCTTTCCTGTTGGAATGTTCACAGCTTACACTTTATTCATCTAAGAGGGAGAGTCACTGTGTATGAGGGACTGTATTATCATCATACCCCATCAACTTTCTGAGTATGATTTGAAATACCAGTGTTTATTTAAAACGAAACTGTCAGATATACCCAGGTCCTTAACATATCACCTGGGGTTTCTTGTTGAATGATAAGATAGTGTGTAGTTGCAGAAATATCGATATCACATCACACGAAAAGCTCCTGCTGTTATCTCTTGACAGCATACATGAACTGTCGGAGACTTCTTGGCGTTATCGTCACTCCTCAGGTTTCCTGCTACCAGCTGGCTACAGGAAATAAAACCTCTGCAACAAAAGGACACGTAGCCTTTTACATCTGATCACTTATTCTTTTATTTAATTTCATACGTGAGTATGGGGTCAGCCTCGCGTGCATTTCAGGTGCACTCGCCCCTAATTTTAAATGACTCACACCTCAGGTCCCTATTGCAGATACGCCACTGTACGTTTACATAGTTTTCCTCCATAAAATAATGTGGAGTAACCACATTTTCTTTGATATGATTTTCTCTTCTTTTCTTTTATTTATATATAAATGCTTCAGGCATGTTTAACAGTGTTCATGGAACACAGAGGCTTACTAACATCTTTCTAATGCAATAATATTCAAACATAATCATGACAACATACAACAGTTAGATACATTTCAATGTGAGGACTCAACAATGTCTGCTCCCGACATGTCCTTCTTTTTCCCCCAATAGCAGTATCTAACTTTGGCAGTGGGATTAAACATATGAATTCATAAAGCATTCTTACCACAAATTTTCAAGAAATATAAACAAATGACGCTTACTTGCAAAGAAGTGGCCTCAGTTTCTTCTGCTCCGTCTAGACTGTGAAATACTTATTTAGTTATTTAATTTTAAATTTATCACAGCTGTTCTCAGCGTATCTGAATGAAAAATTTAGTTCAACTGGCAATGAATAATGAAGGCTTCTTGCTAATATTTACTAGCACTGGCCAATCGAAAGCTTGCGACTACCAGAATTAAAATGCAGCTTTAAAAAAAAAAAAATTATTCCAAACAAACTCTGCGTCTGGTAGTCTATTGGCCAGTCTGCTTTAATTATGCCCAATACAAAAAGATGTTTCGTTTTGGATTACATTTTTCCTACCGCTCCCCTTTCCCTATTATACTCTTTTTACCCAAGCGAATTTGAATTTCCTCAATGCCTCTCTTCTAAGCTCGCGTCCCCACTACCGTTATAAAAACAAGCAGGAACGACAGTCTGTCTGGTCGAGCGTCCGTAGACATTTAGTATTTTCTCAATAACTTGGCTAATTCTTGAACTACCATATTATTTAAAACACATTCTTGCTCAGTGGAATCTAAGCTATACTACCATATGATTTTTATGGTCAGATTCATATTGGTTTAGATTTTCAATTTTTGTCATAGTCGATCGTCAAATAAATATTTTACACAAGACCGCCATCTTTCCCTCTCTTTCATCTCGCCAGCATGTATTTTTCAAATAACTACTTGTTTTAGTGACGTCAGAAATACTACCGCGAGAAGAAAAAAAATTGTCTGCGTGTTTTGGATCTGTTGGCTTTGTCGCAGCGTGTATATATGCATGGCAGAATGTGTCAAGCGAGGCGGGGTGTTGGCGTGGCGGGTTAAGAATTGACGTTAAATATTTGTATTGTCTCGAGTAACACTACCAAAAAATGTAAGGATTGCTACTGATTACCAGCGTTAAAGTCAAAATTTACGTTAATTCAGATAGTTATTTTGCGGCACACTTCCGCAAAATCGTTAATTATAAGGCTAGGCTGCAAAATGTATGCAGCAGATCTGGCAAAATGTTAAATATTGGTAGTACGTTTTCGAAACCGAAACTAAAACTCGTGTTAGATTTTTACCGTGGGATCGTTCTATAGGCTTTAGCACTGCACAAAAGGTAGAGTTGCTGGCGTGTGAGAGTATCACCGTCAGAAACAATAGGGCGGGTTTATTTATTATCATATTATGACTAAAATCTTACTGAAATGAGCGATTATTCTCGCAGATTTTACTACACACCTCCCATCCTAAAAATATGCATTCATTTGCAGGTTATAATCTGCGAGATAACGTAGCTCACTGAAGTCTTACGCGTTTTTCTGATCTTCATCATAAGGATGTCTACTCAAAAAGTCTGCACCCACGTTCTGAGGGTCGGGAATATATTCTATCAGAAATGATTATGGCTGCAATAATAAAGACCATCTCAATAATCTGGAATTTTCATGCTTGGCCTGTGACAGGAAAACGAGAGGTGAATGATCCGTTTGGACCACAAATGTCCAGCCATATAAATAAATCTGGAATTTTTTTATAGCCCATATCAAAGCTAGACATTCCTTTTCACTTGTTGAATAATTTTTTTCCGCCTTGTTCAACCTTCGGCTTGCATAAGCGACTGGGTTCAATTCTCCATCTTGTGAGGAGGACCTTTGCAACAATGTAGCGCCTAGGCCCACATTGCTTGCGTCACTTCTCACGATAAATTCTTGACTCAAGTCAGGCAATTGCAATACTGGTTTGCTTGTGAGTTTTTCTTTTAACTCCTGGTAAGCCAATTTACACTGTGCGGACCAATTTATTGTATCATTTTGACCTTTGCGAGTTAAATCCGTCAGAGGAGCACATATAGAGTTGAAATGTTCAATGTTTTTTTTGGTAGAAAGTACAGAATGACACGAAAGATCGCACATGTTTCTTTGTTGTGGACTAGGTGCTCTTTTCAATTTTTCCAGATTCTTGGGATCAGGGGTCATGCTACGCTGATGTACAGTATGTCCCAAGACTTCCAACTCTTTACAACCAATACAACATTTTGTTGGCCTAGCGGTTATGTTAGCCTCTCTGAGTCTATCAAACAGCATATTCAAAGAGGTAACGTGTTCCTCAAATGTTTTTGTAGCAATGAGGAAGGATATCGTCCATAAAATTCGAAATACATGGATTTTTCAGGGGATCCAGCACTTTTCGCATCATCCTAGAAAACACACTCGGGGCATTTTTCAACCCAAATGGTAACATGTTGAACTCATAATGACCGTCCGAGGTGCTAAAGGCTAAATAAGGTCGAACCTCAGGCTTTACTGGAATTTGGTAATAGCCTTTGCTAAGATCCACCTTAGAAAAATATTTTGCCTTGTTCAGCCTGGCAAAAAGTTGAGTAGTTTCAGGTAATGGATCCACCTGACCTTCTGTGACAGCATTCAGTTTCCTGTAATCTATGCACAGTGTATGTTCTCCCGATGGTTTCCGCAACAAAACCAAACAGGAACTATAAGGAGACGCACTGTGAGAAATAATCCCTTCTTGTAACAAATAATCAATCTCCTCTTTCAAAGCTTTTTCCTTAGCGAAAGGAATAGAATAGGGCCTCATACAGATAAGTGCACGGTCTAGTAGTTTCATATCATATTCCAACAAATTTGTGTGCCCCGGTTTATCCGTTAACACATCTGTATGTTTCTCAAGGACCTGTTGAACCTTCTCCTTCTGTCCTTATGTCAGGTGATTACTGATCTTCACCTGTGCAAACGTTTCACTGGTTTTCAGTGGATATTCGAATGAGGAGAGAGGGTCATTTTTCATTTCGGTTGCAATAGACAAGGCCAATAGGTATGTTCCTGTCTGGATTTGTCTGTGCAGATATTTCTTCAAAAGGTTCACATGATAGACTTTTTCCTTTCCCTTTTTGTCTATCTTATAATTTGTTCTGGATACCTTTTCCAAAACTGTATATGGCCCTTGCCATCCGATCTGAAGTTTATTGTTGCTGCCAGGCAATAGAAGAAGTACCTTCTCCCCTACAGCAAGTTCCCTATCCTTCGCTTTCTTATTATAATAAGCAGCATGCTTTTTCCTGGCTTGTCTCAAATTATCATTTGCCAGTTTCCAACTAGTTTTTAAACGAGTGGTCAGTTCGTTCACATATTGATAAGATGAGGTAACAGTCTCCTCTGCCTTCTAATCTGTCCAGGTCCTTAACAAAGCTTCTAAAGGACCTTTTATTGGCCTCCCAAATAACAGGGTTGCTGGTGCCATTCCGGTGGAATTATGTGGTACTTCCCGGTACGTAAACAACGCGGCGGGCAAGTATTGGTCCCACGTATCAGGTTTCTCAGGTGCCAGCTTTCTCAGGATAGAAATGAGAGTCCCATTGAACCTCTCTACCTGGCCGTTCCCTTGGGGGTAATACGGACTACAATGAAAGTGCTTGGCTTGGAACAACCTGAAAACCTCTTCTGTTAGTTTCCCCTTGAACTGAGAGCCATTATCAGTCAAGATTTGATGCGGGAATCCTAACCTTGTGAATATCGTAAGTAATGCCTCTGCCACATGTTTCGAATCGATTGATGACAGAGCTACCGCCTCTCCCCACATATAACAAGGATCTAACAGAGTAAGGATGTAACTGTTCCTCCTCTTGGTCCTAGTGAGAGGTCCCACAATATCCACTGCAACTCTCTCAAAAGGGGTTCCCACAATGGGCATTTCCCCAAGAGTTGCTGGAGCAGTCCAATGCTTTGGAGCTACTCTCTGGCATTCGGGACAGGATTTTACATATATCTTTATGTCTTCCGTTATCACTGGCCAGAATTAATGACAAGCTATACGCTGTCCTGTTGCGCTAATCCCCATGTGACCACTGAAGTGGATAGCATGACCTAACTCCATTACCTTTTCCCTATATGAACTGGGAAGGACCAGCTGTCCGTGACCAGCTGAACCAGTGCCGGCCTTCCTATATAACAATTTATTCTTCATATAGAATTCTCCTTTATTATTAGGAGTATGGCTCTTTGGGAGTTTCTTATAGCACGGCTTCTGTGACCTATCTTCAGCCTGTGCCTTCCTCATCTCCTCTGGATGAGTATTTATAGGTTCATCTTCTTCCTTTCTGGATTGTGATCGGGTCTGGACTGCTGCCAAGACCACAGGTCTCTTGGGATTCCCCACGTAGACAAAACAACACCCCAATATCAGAGGGTAGATGGGTGCGTCTATCACTGCTGCTCTGATTATCCCTTCCACATAGCGAGTTTTTACTGTTATCCTTGCAATGGGAAGTTTCATGTGTGGTAGGTCCTTGGTCGCCCCTTGTATCTCCACTGTTTCTGTGGTATACTGATCTGGGTTCACCAAGTGCGCGCTCACGACAGCATCAAAATCTAAACCTGTATCATAGAGGCACCTTATGGTGACATCATTACATACAACATCCTCGCAAACTGGGGGGTGATAAGGTTCCTGCTGTCTAGCAGGTTTGTCCTTTACTTCCTGGTTCCCCCTTCTCATAGCAGCACATCCAGAAGGTTTACTTTTACAGAATTCGGTGTTATGGTTGTCCTTCCTACAATGTTTACACCACCTTTTTCCTTGGTTAAAAGGTTTTCTTTCATCATTCTTTCTGTCATTGAAATGTGAGGTTTTATTTTTAAAATCATTTCGAGGCCTATCAAAGTTCTGCTTACCTCTGTTATCAAATTTATTATGGTTTTGAGGAGCCTTATACTGATCTACTGGTTTCTTCTTGATACCAGCTACCTCTGCCTGGGCTGCCTGATACCTTTCAGCGACATTTATGATCTCACCCAGCCTCTCCGCACCCTGTTCCATGAGAAACTTTCTCATGCCTGGAGCCATGGACTCTCTCATCTGTTCAATGAGTATCATCTCTTTGAGATCTTGGGTTTTCCCCCAAAGAAGCCCATTTCTCCATAAACGTTTCCAACCGGGCGGAGAACTGGTGATCGGTCTCACCCGACAGTAGCTTGGCATTCCTCAATTTCTTTCTATAAAAACTCTCCGTTCTTTTCGTATCTTAACAGAAGAGCCTGCTTCAACATGTCATAGTTGTCTTGGTCATCCCTGCTCATTTTGGAAAACACTTCATAGGCTGTTCCCCGAAGACCCTGAGACAACTTTACACCCCATTTGTATCTTTCTAACCCATAAGTAGTGGCTAATGTTTCGTATCTGCTTAAATACGACTCAATGTCATCATCCTTTTCCACAAAGTAATCTAAATGGAACCCCATGGCTGATGAGGAGGCCCCCTGGCTTGCAGCTGAATCGGAAGTGGAGGGGCTAGTTCCATTTTCAGGAGCATGGCCTTGCAGCTCTAACTCCCTTAGTCGTATCTGATGTTCTCTTTGTAATCTTTTATCTTCCCTTTCCGCCTCCAATCTCCTTTCTTCTTTCTCTCGTTCCGCCTCCCTCTGTAGACGTTTTTCCTCCTTCTCAGCCTCAAGTTTCTTTTCCTCCAACTGCATCCTCTTAATCTCAGCTTCCCTATCAGCCTCTAATTTCTTAGTCTCCCTAGCATCTTCTAATTGCATTTTCCTTTCCTCAGCTAACCTATGTTCTTCCCTAGTAATATATTTATCACATTCTGAGGTGACATAGTCAATTAAGATTTGACCCTCCATATTCATTTCTTTGGCAGTCAGAAAAGCCGCAGATCGAAACTTGGCCAGATCTGCCATTCTGATGAATACAAAATGTTCTAACAAAGTTTCTAACTAAGTATACATTTATCTAATTAAATCTGGGTTCTGACAGTTTCTTGACTTCCCAAATCTTGGGCAATAATGATTATGGGGATTCCCTGAGACAATAGAATGTAGTTTATGCTAAGACCCAGACCCCAATGTATGTAGTACTAGGAGAAATTCAAATACCCGGATAAGCCTACCAATTTATGTAGCAAAGTTAGATTTTGCTGGGGAGGTTATGATGGTATCCTAAAAGAATGAAATCCGTGTATGTATCTACCGTGTGAGGTCAAGCACATGTAGGCCCCTGACTCTCTAAATGATGATGAGGAATTATGTGCAGGGAACCTAACGCTACCTCCCTAGATCTCACACGGTCACTATTTTGGCTCTAGTGTCTGGTGTATGATGTACCTAGTGTCTAGGGGAGAAATGAAATGATGGTGCGCAACACAAAAACACTTTAAGTTTCTATGAGGAAGTGAATAAAAACCAGTGGTTAAGTTTTTCTTTAAATTTGATAATTTTTTGTACAATTTATTTTTCCTGTCCAGTCATATCTTTTGGACAGGTCTTTGAAAATGAGGACAAGATAGTTTACAGAAAAGATCAACTAAAAATGTGTGTGGGCAATCTGCCCAATAACTATAAAGTTAATATATGTCTTTCCTGTTGGAATGTTCACAGCTAACACTTTATTCATCCAAGAGGGAGAGTCACTGTGTATGAGGGGCTGTATTATCATCATACCCCATCAACTTCCTGAGTATGATTTGAAATACCAGTGTTTATTTAAAACGAAACTGTCAGATATACCCAGGTCCTTAACATATCACCTGGGGTTTCTTGTTGAATGATAAGATAGTGTGTAGTTGCAGAAATATCGATATCACATCACACGCCCAAGCTCCTGCTGTTATCTCTTGACAGCGTACATGAATTGTCGGAGACTTCTTGGCGTTATCGTCACTCTTCAGGTTTCCTGTTACCAGCTGGCTACAGGAAATAAAACCTCTGCAACAAAAGGACACCCTGGCCTTTTACATCTGATCACTTATTCTTTTATTTAATTTCATACGTGGGTATGGGGTCAGCCTCGCGCGCATTTCAGGTGCACTCGCCCCTAATTTTAAATGACTCACACCTCAGGTCTTTATGGCAGATACTCCACTGTACGTTTACATAGTTTTCCTCCATAAAATAATGTGGAGTAACCACATTTTCTTTGATATGATTTTCTCTTCTTTTCTTTTATATGTATAAATGTTTCTGGCATGTTTAACAGTGTTCATGGAACACAGAGGCTTACTAACATCTTTCTAATGCAATAATATTCAAACATAATCATGACAACATATAACAGTTAGATACATTTCAATGTGAGGACTCAACAATGTCTGCTCCCGACATGTCCTTCACTTTCCCCCAATAGCAGTATCTAACTTTGGCAGTGGGATTAAACATATGAATTCATAAAGCATTCTTACCACAAATTTTCAAGAAATATAAACAAATGACGCTTACTTGCAAAAAAGTGGCCTCAGTTTCTTCTGCTCCGTCCAGACTGTGAAATACTTATTTAGTTATTTAATTTTAAATTTATCACAGCTGTTCTCAGCGTATCTGAATGAAAAATTTAGTTCAACTGGCAATGAATAATGAAAGCTTCTTGCTAATATTTACTAGCATTGGCCAATCGAAAGCTTGCGACTACCAGAATTCAAATGCAGCTTTTAAAAAAAAAAAAAATTATTCCAAACAAACTCTGCGTCTGGTAGTCTATTGGCCAGTCTGCTTTAGTTATGCCCAATACAAAAAGATGTTTTGTTTTGGATTACATTTTTCCTACCGCTCCCCTTTCCCTATTATACTATTTTTACCCAAGCGAATTTGAATTTCCTCAATGCCTCTCTTCTAAGCTCGCGTCCCCACTACCGTTATAAAAACAAGCAGGAACGACAGTCTGTCTGGTCGAGCGTCCGTAGACATTTAGTATTTTCTCAATAACTTGGCTAATTCTTGGACTACCATATTACTTAAAACACATTCTTGCTCAGTGGAATCTAAGCTATTCTACCATATGATTTTTATGGTCAGATTCATATTGGTTTAGATTTTCAATTTTTGTCATAGTCGATCGTCAAATAAATATTTTAGACAAGACCGCCATCTTTCCCTTTCTTTCATCTCGCCAGCATATATTTTTTCAAATAACTACTTGTTTTTGTGACGTCAGAAATACTACCGCGAGAAGAAAAAAAATTGTCTGCGTGTTTTGGATCTGTTGGCTTTGTCGCAGCGTGTATATATGCATGGCAGAATGTGTCAAGCGAGGCGGGGTGTTGGCGTGGCGGGTTAAGAATTGGCGTTAAATATTTGTATTGTCTCACGTAACACTACCAAAAAATGTAAGGATTGCTACCGATTACCAGAGTTAAAGTAAAAATTTACGTTAATTCAGATAGTTATTTTGCGGCACACTTCCGCAAAATCGTTAATTATAAGGTTAGGCTGCAGAATGTATGCAGCAGATCTGGCAAAATGTTAAATATTGGTAGTACGTTTTCGAAACCGAAACTAAAACTCGTGTTAGATTTTTACCGTGGGATCGTTCTATAGGCTTTAGCACTGTACAAAAGGCAGAGTTGCTGGCGTGTGAGAGTATCAAAGTCAGACACAATAGGGCGGGTTTATTTATTATCATTTTATGACTAAAATCTTACTGAAATGAGCGATTTTTCTCGCAGATTTTTCTACAATATATTTCAAAGTCAGTAGCACAGATGTTGTAAAGGTGGAGTGTCGCGGTAAGTTGGCTGTTCAGGTGTGGCTAATGTAACTTTTTTTCCATTTTTAACAGAGGTCAAAACCCTAGAGGAATAACAATGAGTTCAATAAAGCACTTAAGTGGATACCAAAAACGTAAACTCAAGGAAAAGCGATCTGACGAAATCTCTAAATGTAAAAAAAACTAACAAACTATTTGGCAATTTCAAGTTTGTCAACACCTACAGTTGAAACAAGCCAAGGAAACACTGCACAAACTGTGGGAGCTCTTTCTAACAATATTCAACCCACTGTTGACGCTTTTAATACAGATGACGATCACAGTGGTCAAAATGAAAGTACCGCGGAACAGGCAGAGACTGAGCTGAAACATGAAACAGGAAGCAAATTCAGTGATTTCAAAGAATACGGTGATCTCGAAAACTGGCCCATAACAGTTGATTATGATTTTATACAGAATTGTTTAATGCAAGACGTAATTTTTTTTTTCAAAATAAAAAACCAGATGATGTAATTGAAGTGTTCCCCAATATTACTACTGCGCTTAAGTTGTACTTGACAATGCCCAACTGTGACGTGTATATGTAAATAGACTACATAGATCCGTCCACCTTTGCTCCTCATTAGTGGTTACGTTTTGCTACGCAAAAAATACACAATTCGCTGTCTGTGGACTGACATTTTAGCCACGCCTGTTTTTCCTGCTTTTCTTGCGTTAACGAGTTTTTTACCTATTATTCGCATCTTGCCCGATAACAGGGGGCAAACCGATCTATTTAACAGAGTTCTCACTTGAGCTGACATGTCAATCATCGGAAAGTGACAGAAAACACGTGATGAAACTGATCGGACTAAGTAGCAACTTCAAGGGCGATTATAATATTTCCCGGTCGTCTTTGATGTCCGACATCTTCAGGGGAATTAAGTATTTGATCTGAAAAAAGGAGAGATAATCTAAGCCGCTTCGCTCGCAAGAGACGGTTCTCTGATGCCGTTCGGCATAGCGAGTGAGCGAACCGTAGAATCTTTTATCTCGTTAAGCCAGCTCGCGGATTTCTCCTGAAACGTCCAAGGTGTGACTTTTGCCATCTTTCAGAGAGATCACGCAAAATTTGTATATATACTGACTGCACTTTAAGTCAGTTATCAAGCCTCTCAAGAAATTTTGGATAATCCTATTGCGTACGCTAGAACCTATGTGAAATAGTGCTTAATGGCCTTCGTGGGGATTATTCTGCTTTTCTGGTAATAATCAAATAAGTGGTGCTTAAGTGTTTAATGTGTTAGAGAGTTACCATTTTATTCACTGTGAGTCCCTAGCGTTAAGACTAGCGAAATAGCAACGCGTATATATATTTCTTACCAGTGGTTCAGTAATGAAAAATCCATCAACTAATTTTCACTAGAGTATACGGTTTAACTGACTAAATAAATGCTATGAGTGACGGATAAAGTGACAGAGCAGAATGCGCATTATATTTTCGTTGTTTGTAATTTTCGTTGTGTGTAATTATATAGTGACTAGCATTAAATATCATTTGGAAAAGAAAAAAAAGATAGCCGCCGACAATCAACAAGCTAGTAATAACAGGCGAGATTTTTAAGGAAGCATAGTCATAATTGAATTAAAACTGACATTGTGCGCTGATTGTTTACCGGGTCGGAGGTGAAAATGCTGCATGCTTTTATCAAATCCGTACTCGGTAAAGCGACGCGCGATAGTATAGGTTACTACCCCGTGTGCCTTTTAATTTAATTTAGTGACAGAGAGGTTAAGAGATCATGCCTTACTGTCGTAACTTTTTATAAGATAAAAAAAAAGTTAGTTGCTTATCCTTTACAGGACGTGGCAATCAACCCCAGCTTTTATTGGCTGTTTGTGATTTTTCTAGGCAATTTTTTTCATTCAGTAGTTTGCCATTGCTTTCTGAACGGTACGGCGCTTATACCATTGTTAAAAATCCACACAAAGCGATCTGCTACCAAACCGCCTGCAGCAGGGTTCGAACCTGGTATATCTGGATTATGAAACTGCGTTCATATCCATTAGGCCACAGACGCCGACTTTTATAAGATAGGTGTGAGATATTTATGGTCCTGTCCGAGCAGAGGTGATAGTGGTAACTATGTGAGAGTAAGGTGTAAGAAATAGTTTTTCTCACGAAGGTCAGTCTCTGGGGTGATTCATTTCTCTAATCCATCCTATCTCTACGACTATATTTTAAACAGACGCACTTCCTCTCCTTATACATAATACAAGTTACACTGCACCCACATATACACAATTATGTGACAAATACGCACAAACGCGGAAACAAACTATGGATAACAGATATAGGTATGGGTTGACCAACACAATAACTTAAGTTTTATTAAGTTTATTATCACTAGACATTCACAATATCAAGCATATACATCAATAAAGCATGGTTTACAGACAAATGAAATTAACCAAATAGGTCCTCCCCTCTGGTAAAGGAACAAACGGACGAACGAACAAACTTTATTTTCAAAGGGTTAAGAGTTGGGCACCCAGACCCGTCTGACATTCTGCCCTTCCTCTCTCTCTCTCTCTCATCATGTATATACTATATCCTTTCATCCTCACATTTGTTCACTGTGAGTCCCTAGCGTTAAGACTAACGAAATAGCAACGCGTATATATATTTCTTACCAGTGGTTCAGTAATGGTAAACCTCTACACCTCACGGTAGAAGGGGAACGACTAAGTAAGTAAGATTCTGTAATGAAAAATCCATCAACTAATTTTCATTAGAGTATACGGTTTATACGAATTTGTCCTCTTTTCACACAGCATGACTTAGAAAAATTCTCCGTATTTTTTGGCCAAATACCATCACCAACCAAGATCTGCTTACTCGGAGCAAGCAAGAGGGCATGCACACCATCATAGCTGGCAGACGCTGGAGCTGGGTTGGCCATGTCCTCAGAAGAGACCCCGATGCCATCACAAGAACAGCTATGCTATGGACCCCTGAAGGAAAACGAAAGAGAGGCTGACCAAAAACAACTTGGCGGAGGACTGTGGAGGCTGAGATGCAAAGAATGAACCAGAGTTGGGGCACTGTACGAAGGATGGCCGCCGACCGAGCAAAGTGGAATCAATTTGTTGTTGCCCTACAAGACGCCACCAGGCGTAATGGCCACTGACTGCTTTGGCGGTTGGCGGCTAAGGATCAAAGAAGAAGAAGAAGAATACGGTTAAACTGACTAAATAAATGTTATGAGTGACGGATAAAGTGACAAAGCAGAATGCGCATTATATTTTCGTTGCGTGTAATTATATAGTGACTAGCATTAAATATCATGTGGTAAAGAAAATTTACTTTAGGAAAAGAAAAGAAGTTCTCAACAGAGGTTAATTAACCCAAAAGATGAAAAGTTAACAATCAGGGTATGGAATGGTCAGTATGGGAAAAGAACAAGTTCCTAATTAAGCTATCCCGTAAATACTCAGGTTAGTGAGAAACAAAAAAGATGATTTGTATGATAGTGGTAACAAAAGAAAAATATGTTTCTCTCTTTCTGTTTATTCACTCATTCATACTGTGGCCACACGCATACTCGCTTACCCAATAGTTGTCTCAGGTATTCCTTGGAAATAAACACTAAAAAGTACTATGACCCTACAGTGTCTGATTATTTGCCAACTGCAGCCCCAGACTATCCTTAATCCTGACTGCTAGTTTCAAGGGAGTCGCCGAAGTTGGTGCGTTAATTGGTTTCCTGGATAATTCCTGTATCACTGCAATTAGTTGGTTGGGATAAGTTGTATTCGTGGTGGTCACTGTCATAGAAAGGAAAATATATGATTCCGGTGTTGTCTAGCCTCTTGTTGCTGAGACACACTCTGTTACGTTATGAAATGTTAATGATAATAATTATCGACTGTTCTCTAAGTTGATGGCCGAGTCTGATCAGTGAGTTCTCTTTAGTATAATCCCCGTGGGAAAAAAAACTACTGTCATGTGAAAGATAAATAGATATATGTATATTTTGTCACTGCGGGCTAATGAGATTGATATCAATAAAATCTGGTAATGTTCAGGTCCAGTTAATATTATGTTTATTGTTTCTAGTTTGGCCTCTCTCATGAATGAAGAAAATTGGCCGCACAGGTCACAACTCGAAGACTCAATAACAAATTAATATCTCTGGATAGTTTGTGTCAAGACTAGTACTATTGTGGATTTATCCCCATCAGCATATGGATCATAATATTAGCAATATCAAGACTCAATATCTAAGAGTACGACCACAACAAAGACTAGCTGACATAAACTCACAATAACACATGTAACAGGTTAAGTTCCCTTTAATAATTATGCACACAATGAAGCCACACACGGTTAGAAATACAAATGCAATACAATGCAACAGAAATGCAAACATCACTTGCAATAATCAACAACTCAATTTATCATTATCAAAACTCGCGGGGTATGTCGTACTGAGTAAACCACACACTGACTTTCGCTCATCGTCTAAGTCCTGCACTGTGATAACGCCATATTTAACTACAATTTAACTTATCATCAATGAATTACGAAAGAATGCTGCTAGAAACTACATCACTGTTCTAGACATAAGTAAACTAAACTTGACCACATGAATAAATGACAAGCACCCTCAAAGAACAACTATGGCATCCATTATCCCAGCAAAATGCTGAAAGGGAACTACACAGCGACCTCTCCGGTCGGTAGCCAGAAACTCAACTAACTTTCCCCGCCCGAATTCGGGCGCACTTCCTTCCAGGTCATATGACCAAAACGGGTTTTTAATTTTTGTCAGGGTTGTCACTCATCAGCGTGACCAACTTAATATTTTGTAATATTTATACTGTGACATCCCCCCCCCCTTAAGAAAGAAAACGAGGTTTTCTTCCATCGGAGGAGTCACGCCCAACCCCCTTCGGAGTATGGACGAACAAAATGCCGAGACGGCACCTCCTCATCTACCTCGAGAATGCCAGAGGGTTCCCACCATTGTAGTTCATGCCTTCTCATGCAAAGTACTACAGACAACATGAGCATGAGCTAGTCATCCCAGGTACTGGTAGTCGAGAAAAATAACAACTACTGTCGCGACCTGGTCTATCAAATACAATATACATTACATATTATTTATACATCTCCAAGTATCAATACTAAGACATAATCTGATAGTACACAAAATCTTTTCTACATGCTATAAATATACATATATTATAATATGACTTATACATATGTTGAGTATAACTTTTATCACATTGCCTTTATGGCATCATAATACATAAATCATATACCATGATACATCTTCATAAACATCAACTCTAATGATTATAATACATTTCTTCCATAATCAAAGTAAATACTCTCTACGGATGCTCCTGCCCAATGGGCTGATCACCCGTTGGCTTGTCACACCGATTACGGAAACAACGGCAGATGGATCTATTTGTTGTTGCCCTAAAGACGCCGCTAGGCGTGATGGGAAACTACAACAGAGAAAATCAATCTGCTGTTCCCCTTAAGACGCCACAAGGCGTGATGGCCTCTGACTGCTTGGTCGGTCTTTGGCTAAGGACGGAAGAAGAAGAAGACGGATGCTCCTGTCCCCCACCAACTTCATAACCTGGACAAGACATCCGCTACAATAATATGTACTCCCTGAATAGGTAAAATAGTAAAGTTGAACTGCTGCAGCAGTAATGCCCAGCGTGTCAACTTAGCACTAGTGGATTTAGCGGACTGCAAAAATAGCAGTGGTTTGTGATCTGTTTGGAGGAAAAAAATGCGCCCCCAACAGGTATCGTGCCAGCTTAGACACCGCCCAGACAATCGCAAGGCACTCCCTCTCAATTGCAGAGTATCTAGTTTCTGCTGGCAACAACTTTCGAGTGACATACATTGTAAAGCATAACATATTACAACATAAACATGCATTGCAAGGCATCACATGATATCTACAAGCTTACAATACTCAGATATTCATATCAAACTAGTACTGGGGGCGTGGGTCAGACTCTAAGGTTCGGTTCGCATCAACCGAAACACCTTACTGAACACGACCCCGCACTCTAACTCTAGCTATTTCTGGACTATTAGCAGATGGTTCTGAAGCAACGACAAATGCTTCTGCCTAACTGCATGACGCGCACCCCACCTATTCGCAAATGTCACCGGTGCTATTTTTGTCTTTTCGCGCAACGACAATAACTCGACAAATCTAACCGGCGCGACCTCATCAAACACTCGCCTGAGTGTGCGCCAACTAGCAATCAGGGGACGTTACGCACCCAAACTGTGCGATCACTAGCTATCGGACCCTCGTATAAGTTCCTACTGCTCCTAATCATGCCATTTGGTACTTGCCGCGAATCGCGTCAACGATGTACCTTCTGGTCATCCCCCTTGCGAGTTTGGTGATGCTGAGCCTCTGCTCCAGCCACACCTACGGCACTATGCACTCCGCGTACATTGCCGACGATTAAATCGGCAATCGGGTCATCAAGGACGAACGCGTTCACTCTACCCGAGAGGAATGGAGTGTTCACATTAATACTTGCCTGGGGGTAAAACTCCACTTTGCCCCCGAACGTGGTGCACTTTACAGTTTTGCCTGTAAAGCAGGAGTCGTTGATACACGACCGACGCACCCCAACGGTGTCACGCAACACCTGGACTGGTCTATTCTCCACCTTTCCTTCGTGGAGAATCACCTTACCAGTCTCATGGACTGCCGATAGGCATGGTGCCGCATGCGTTATTGAAGCACTACCCTCTCGTTCGCGTGAGACGGAGGGCGATACCCGGCACAGTCCTCGCTATTAATTGTGTCCAACACAAACGCGGAATTCGCGTGTTCAATCGGGGTGGGACACTCGTCTGCAGAATGATTATTGCCAACACAAATGGAACACATGCGCTCCTTCTTCTTCTCATCGCGTGCACCTTTGCTGGAGCTTTTCGATGACGAAGACTACGCATCCGAGTCGGAAGAACGACTCTCTGAGGAACCACTCCTCTGCTTGGAATGTTTTGCTTTATACCAAAACCGGTCTTCGTCCCGAGAGTCCTCGACGTGTACCTACTTTCGAGTTTGGCGTTCCCCTCTGTCGCTATAACTATCATATCATCGGTTCTGCCAACTACGTCGACCATTCTTATGAGATCGAAAATTCTCATAGCTACCTCTCCGTAATTGATAGGGACTGGAAGGCTTCTCATACTTTTGCTCTTCGCCCCTGCCTGACTGATTTCGTCAAGGATGGCGCTGAACTTTGCCGACACTGGCAACTAAGTCTTCTGGCAGACCTGACTTCTGAATGGGTTTGCCCGGGTGGGCAAGGACATAATGGTGCCCCAATTGGGCCATTGACTCAATGTCCTTTGGTTGACGTTCCTGAAAAAACGCAACCAACTCACTGGAACACGTGGACAACACTTTGTCCCGTAGCACTAAGTCTAACAAGCCATCATAGTCCTTCGTTATCCCCTCTATTTCGATCCATCTATTCAGCAGTAGTTTGATCTTCGAGATAAAGTCCTCGAAGTTCTGGTCTGCGCTTGGCATCGCGTTTTTAAAGCGCGTCCGGTACCCATCAGCAGTCAGACGGAACTTCCGGAGGAACCTTTCCTTTACTTTGTCGTAATCGGCCCTTTCCTCTAACGGGAGGCTGTAAAAAGTCTCCATCGCAGGCCTCACTAGCAGCGTCGATAACAGAGATGGCCATTGATCTCTGTCAGCCTTATAGGCCACGCATCGGCCTCGAGTCTTTCAAGGAAGAAATCTAAGCTATCAATTTTATCATTAAAATTTGGCAGACGCAGCCTAAAAGGACGATGAGCCCCACCAGAAGTTGAGTTCTGACCACTCGCACCCACTTCCAATTTCTTCAATTGTATTTCCTTATCCATCATCTTCTCTTCCAGAGCTATTCTCGTTCTCTCCTTCTTTAACTCTAACTCTCTATCTTCTCTCATCTTCTTTTCTTGCAATTCGAACTCTCTCTGTTTCCACGCGTTTTCTTCTTTAATTTTCTTTTATTGCAACTTGTTATCTTCTTTTATCTTTCTTTCTTGTAACTCTTTTTCTTCTTTCATCTTTCTTTCTTGTAACTCTTTATCTTCTTCCATCTTTCTTTCTTGTAACTCTTTATCTTCTTTCATCTTCTTTTCTTGTAATTCGAATTCTTTCCTTTTAATCTCTAGCTGTTCAGCTCGAACGTCTCTATCCCGCTACAGCTTCTCAATCTTTTCCTTCTCTTCCTTCTGCTGTACAGCTTTTTGATTTTCAACTGAATAAAATTCAGCTTTGCCATAGTCATTTAATTCTTTGCCTGTGTACCCACATTCTTTCCCAATCTGAATGAAAGCCTGTAAATCCATTATGTATGTGATAAGAGGTTATGATGTTATTAATTATAAGATATCCTGGACAAATAGATGTATTAGAGGATACCAGGATAGTGCCAGATAAGAGACTGGTCATACAAGAAATACCCCCTTCTCTGAAAAGAGCAAGGGTGTATAGACAATCAAGGTGAGGTCCAGCTATGTAATTTCCCAGAGTAAAGAATGATGATGATGAAGTTCTCTGGGTCCCTATCCGCTACCTCTTGAGATCTCACCAAGTGTGGAGTTTTATAGCAAGGTGTCTAGGGTAATGTTTTAAATGTATTTAATTTTAAAACAGAACTTTAACTCAATGAAAATTAAGTAAATAAGACTGTTTGAAAAGTTTAGATATATATAGAGATATATACAATTTAATGTTCCTGTACTTCAATTTTTGGGGTCAGGAATCCTCAAATCAAGAAACTTGTATTTACAAAATAGAAATAAATATGTTGACACTCTGTCCATGTCTTTTAAACAAAAAAGGTCACTGAAATGTCTACACCCAGTTCTTTTTTCTATGCTGGATATTACCACTGTTCTTAATTGGAAGGTATGTTGTTTTCATCCCTCCAAGTTAACGTTTGTTGTGTGGAATTGGATTTGAATGAACTATCATGTTCCTGTTTTGAAGGACTTATCTTGATCTTTATTGATACAGTTAGCTCATAAGTATTCAGGTTCACCAAAACGTTGTGCCTCCTGGACGAAGTGAGGAGTTTAGCTGCAGGTTACAGTATGAGCATTCAACTCCCTCGTGTTCTTCTTCCAGAGGTTTCTGCAACTACTAGGTCTTTGTAATTCAACCTGGAATAAGAAGGAAAATTTCCTCCCATATAGAGCTTGTCTATATTAATTCCACACCTAATCACTATGAAAACTTACCTTGGTCAGTCATGTGTGCTAACCATTCGCACCAGACCTTACCTTCCGTTGTCTACAATCAGTTTTGTGTAATTATTCTTCTTTAGTGGTAATTCAAAGCCACTGTTCATCATACATTGTGTCTTCCATACAATAAGCAGGGGTGTACAGTGCATATCTTGTGACCTGTTGATTATTTCTTTCTAGCATTCTATACATGGTTTCACATGTTATTTGAACAAGGTGTCACTCCCAACGGCACTATCAATTTGTTTCTACTGCACTTACAGTCGCAAAAATTTGTAAGGCCAATTGTCAAACATTTTCACAAATTTTCACTCCGAATAAAACTGCTTTAGGCACATTCCTACGTAGGTTATCGTGACATAACCTCTCCCAATAGCAGTATCGAAATAAAATAGGGCTCACAGCCTGTGGCCTACATGTCAATAAATCATACAAATAAACTTATCTATCTTACCCTCAAGTAAGGAATCTTTACACGCTCGAGCTAACAGTCAGTAAAGGCTCTAGCACTTTTGCACTCAGTACAGACGGCAAAGGTATGTCCCTTCTGTCTTTTGCAAGCAAGTCAGCTTGGCATGGAAGCTTTCAATTTATGGCGGACTATACCAGAAGTCGTTAATTTTTATCACACTACACCCAGCCAATCAGATGACGAGTAAAAAAAAAATTAACTTTTTCCTATGCTATAGAATTTGAGCAGTTTAAAGCATGTTTGTCTAATCTGACCGAATTTGTTTATTTTATAACATATTTATTTTTGAACCGATTTTAATTATCAAAAGTGATAATTAAACGGCCAATTATTCTCTATCGTTCTATATAGCTTTCCTTTAGTTATTCCTTTGCATTCGAATGGGGTTAATTTTTATAAATTAAATTTGATCTTAACCTGATGTGAAAATATTACTAAAATAAATTTTTCTAAGTTAAGATAATTTTCTATGAGGGAATCTCTATGTGTATATGTTAAGCATTATCAGTGCTACAATTTGAGATATCCCTTTTATTTTAATTATCTTTAGTTATCAAGAAATAAATTATTTAAGTTCGGTCAAAAACACAGAATAGGTATTATTTTCACTACAACCAAAAATTTTCTTGTCATTACAAAAAAGAGGTAACGTTTTAATTGGTTGTTAAATTTTACTACGTCCTTCGATAAATATTGGGATGGGTGTGTGAAAAAAGGGGGGAGGGTAACTTTTAACTTGTTTTCTTAGAAAAATTCAAATACTCTTAGTTAAATGTTGGCGGTAAATTTGACTAGACCCTCAGACAAATTCAAATACTGTAGTTATTTATAGATTTAAAATTACGATAGCTAGTTCGTTTTAAGCGCTGAATTTGAGCGTGTTGTGATACGGATTCACTTTACTACAACGTACACTCAGAATACACCCTATTATCTCCTGCTATAAATTTTCTATACCACTATTCAGTCGTATATATTACACTTATATCACCAGATAACTCTCTGGCTACAACATATGCAGTAATAGAAATAAATATTGATATCAATACTTCAATATACGCATATAAACATGCATGAACGTATATATATATATATATATATATATATATATATATATATATATATATATATATATATATATATATATATATATATATATATATATATATATATATATATATATATATATATATATATATATATATATATATATCACCTCACCTCTCACTGTATACACAACATCAAACTTCGCCTCTTAGAATGTAAATATAGTCTTACTTTGCTACTTGGCTACTGTCTCATCACTCTGAAATTTAGGTCTTTCTGTCCACTTAGTTTCTGTGATATACTCAACAAACTTACAATAGTCGTCAGTTGTATAATAACAACTGGTGAAGCTTTCTGGTGCTATGACACCACTATACCAACTTTACAATAAATCAACTTTTAATTCAAAGTCTGTTACCAGCACCCACACTGGTGCTATACTCAGATAATACTTCCCTTACTGCTAATCTTAATAATCTAAGTTATGCAAGTGTTTTCTATGGCAAAATGAGCACTACACTGATGAAAGAAACACATACATCACATTACGAAAACAAAATTCCAGTCACGAGGAACATGATGATAGACCAAGAAGAGAAGAGGTAGATTAATATATACAACGCGTGACTGCACACGAATGAAAACAAGGGACACTTGTAAACGTATTTACAAGATAGTAAGATGAAACAAGAGAATACACCACTTAAACACTACAAAAGGGAGCCGCGCTGGTGTAATGGCTTCGGCGTTGTACTGGTGACCAGGTGTTCATGGTTCAAACCCGGGCGTCGGCGTTTGAAGAAATGTTTACGGCCGGAAATTTGACTGAATAGCCTGAACGGCTCCTGTGATAAACCCTCTGTGGATGGGAAGGAGCGAAGCTCCTGACCGGGTTGGAAGCAAAGTCCTCAGGTTCCCCAGCCTCGCAATGACATGTCATTGGGCCGAAGGGCTGAAAGCCCAAGTGCCGCTGGTTAAGAAAAAAAAAAACACAACAAAAGAATTACTGAATGTACCCGACAATGTAAATACAGACTACACGAATACGCCTAACACCAACATAGCTTAGAATGTTAAGCAGGGCAGTCGCAGGAAATCCGTCTGCCTTACTCCACCACAAAACAAACACAGCCACACCCTATAGAGAATCGATCTAAACCAATCTTTTCCCACAAGTAGGCCAAGAATGGATTAGACTCACCACCCTTCCTCCCTTAGACACACAAATATACAATTACACACTAAACTAAAGAACAACTACACTCAACAATGAAGTGCTGAAAGCTATCTCCCTCACCAAGCACCAACAGATCACTTCAGTAAAAATAAACTAAATAAACTATAAGTACAATTATTCTATAATGTATCAAGATATATAAATACTAAAACAAACAATGAAAGATCAGATCCAACTAATTATCGATATATATATATATATATATATATATATATATATATATATATATATATATATATATATATATATATATATATATATATATATATATATATATATATATATATATATATATACACATACATATATATATATATATATATATATATATATATATATATATATATATATATATATATATATACACAGCCTAAGTTTTACCCAGAAAGTCGAGAAAAGGAACGGAACAAAAGGAAAGAAAAAACAACAACAAATCAATAGCTAGATACAAGAAGCAGATAACGAAACAGGACTAACCCACTCTAAAAGATCAGATTCATAGACAGAACAGAAAATTTAGAATTTAGGGGGAAAAAACAAAAGAAAAACAGATAAGAAACAATCATACAACGTAGCATACAAAAATTACAAACAAAAACTTAACTGACGGTCCAGCGGCGCTTGATCAAGAAGCTTCCTCAGCACTGATGATGAATAATGAAAACAGCACAAACGTCACTCACACTTTTACATCCACTCGAAAAATATAAGTCCAGAAATCCAGTCTGTGTGCCCGCATAAACAATACTGTCCTTTGGCACGGTACTGTACGCAATATCCAGGCAACTGCACTGTTGTACACGATGCTTTGACAGCAATGTCCAAAATAGATCACCAACTGTATAATCCAAACAGTCTCAATGGGCAGTACGTCTCACACGTCTATGATGTATACGAAAATAGGCACAGTTCGTGTCATCACACCGCATCAGGAGACCAGCAGATTTCAAGGTGAAGTAGTACCGAAAGACTCAGGCCAGCAAGCTACAGTCCTCGTTGGCATTCACCCACTGGCAGGGCAGATCAGTAAAGTTAGGGCACGTCAGTGGAATGGTATCAGCACGACTTGCACCAGACGTCACTTGGCAAAACTCTAGATAGGTAACGTTCCCATGTGGGTAGAACAGTATGTGACATGGCACTACTGCAGATATTCACACACCCTGGGATGCCGCCAACATATAGACACTACCTATACCACCAAATAAGGACGAACTAATATCCTCTGCCAACACACACAGTCAGGCACCAGAGCCCGAGATAATCTCCTCTGCCGACACACATAGTCAGGCACCAGAGCCCACCTAATACCAAACTCAACCCTCTATCTCCGCTGCTCCACCTGGATCACTGTCAATAAACGACTAAGTAAACCTTGCAATGTCTCAAAATGAACTGCCAGCAGACAGCTGCAATTCTACCCTAACACTTTGACACACTTCTAATCATACTTGGGAGCTCTGAAGCAAACAATTACAAAACTGTTTGAGCACCACAGTATCGACGACAAAACTGCAACATATTTACCGATTGAAAATAGCAACTTACACTAAGACGCAGAAACTAGGTCGGTTACCATAATCGAGGTCAACTGACCGTAAACAGTTCACTCCACAGACTGACAAACACACTGACTTGCCACTGGACGACCGAAATAACTCACTACCGTGGCTAAGCAGTAAATATGAAGGCGCCAAGACACCGTGGCCTACAGCCTTCTAACATGATGTGTGCACAACTCGTTCTGGCCTGTATATAAGAAATATAGGCATTACGGCCTTACAACCAAATGTTTTATAATACTGTGAAACAGTAGGCCCACAGAATAGACGAGCTGAATAGACGAGCCCGCAGATGTCAAGACTAGTAATATTGTGGATGTATCCCCATCAGCATATGAATCATAATATTAGCAATATCAAGACTCATTATCTAAGAGTACGACCACAACAAAGACTAGCTGACATAAACTCACAATAAAACCTGTAACAGGTTAAGTTCCCTTTAATAATTATGCACACAATGAAGCCACACACGGCTAGAAATACAAGTGCAATACAATGCAACAGAAATGCAAATATCACTTGCAGTAATCAACAACTCAATTTATCATTATCAAAACTCGCGGGGTATGTCGTACTGAGTAAACCACACACTGACTTTCGCTCACCGGCTAAGTCCTACACTATGATAACGCCATATTTAACTACAAATAACTTCTCATCAATGAATTACGAAAAAATGCTGCTAAAAACTACACCACTGTTCTAGACATAAGTAAACTAAACTTGACCACATGAATAAATGACAAGCACCCTCAAAGAACAACTATGGCATCCATTATCCCAGCAAAATGCTGAAAGGGAACTATACAGCGACCTCTCCGGTCGGTAGCCAGAAACTCAACTAACTTTCCCCGCCCGAATTCGGGCGCACTTCCTTCCCGGTCACATGACCAAAACGGGTTTTTAATTTTTGTCAGGGTTGTCACTCATCAGCGTGACCAACTTAATATTTTGTAATATTTATACTGTGACAGTTTGTAAGACCGCTAGTTCGCTGGGTTTTTATTCAGCCGAGATTTAGGAAGAATATAAACATTTTACCATAATATAAATATCCTATCCTAACACGCGTTAAGGCAAGACCTCTTAACCACTCCGTTATTAAATTATATTAGAAATCACAAGTGTCTAGCTTATCTTATCGCTTTTAACACGTGATATGAACACTAGTCGTTTATAAAATTACACATGATAGATAGAAGTAAATTGTATTCCGTCAATTATCGATCACCTAGCGTCTTATTATTTAATTAAAAATAGCTATGCGTTATTTAGTACACCAGTTTTAGCCCCTAGAAATCTCAATGCATTATACTGATAAACTTAACACAAGAAATCACAAAAAATGCTAATATACGAGTATATATTACCTCAAAACAGAAAAAATTACACTATCTCCACGAAATCTAAGTAATCCACTTTTGTACTATGGCTCTATGATATCGAGCTAGATATTTCAAAAATTTCCTGAAGCGACTGATAACTGATTTTAGGAGATGAAGTATTTACACGCGAAAAGCATTGTTTTCGCTGGGAGATGACGAAAGTCGCGCCTTGGCCGATTCAGGGGAACTCAGCGGGTTTTTCTTCCAATATAAAGAATTTCTCCGTTGGCTCTGTTACCCGGTGGATCGACAACAAAGGTTTCTGGTCTCGGCGATTGTCGAGCTTGTAGGAACTTCAAAAGCCGTTGCCTTGCACGTGTTTTTGGGCTCGTGCGCTGTCAGTTGTCGTAATTTTGACAGCTTTGCTCGCGTCGAGCTTGAGACAAACGTACTAGGTTCGTCCCCTTTAGAAGGAATGACAGTTATAGATCTGAGTAGCTGCTCGTCAGCGCGTGAAACAAGACAACTGGCGTGGCTAAACTATGAGTTAGCCAGATAGCGAGAAAGGCATGGATTTTGCGTAACAAACGTGCATACTAATGAGGGAAGCAAGGTGGGATGCAAGGTTGATCTTGCTGTCTGTGTGATAGAAAACACAAATCATCTGCGAAGTCAAGATCCTCCAGCTGTTTTCTCTTCTTCTGTTGTTTGTCTCATAACCCAGTCTATGACCATGAGAAAAATTATTGGTGATAGCACACATCCATATCTGACCCCGCTGTGTACTGTGAAGGGCTCAGATAGTTTTCCTTTGTGCACTACTTTAACACGTGTTTAACTGTTAGTGCAACAACAAAAATGTTCTCAGAAAAGACTGTCCGAGAATACGCGTCAGTGGCGGTTATACATTTTGGGGCCCAAGAACTTTGAACTCTTCGAGGGGCTCCTCTTATTTAAAAAAGGTGCTGAGAGTGGGAAAGAAACGTATTATAGAGAAAACTGGACTCAAGCTTCATTAGCTTCATAATAGATCACCTCTGCCCAACGTACAAGGTCAGATTTACAGTTTTAATAGATTTGCAAGTTTGCAAGTTACAAGTCATGTGACACTATGCAACTGAAAATAAGATATTCTACTGGGAGATTGAGAGTCACTC
>JAMPIV010013909.1:0-2500 GCA_024509875.1 Oreohelix idahoensis | reverse complement strand
ATGACAAGATTGCCAGCCCTATGCACAAACTTTCATTTTAGTCGCCTTGAACGACATGCGTGCCAGTGCAGTAGCTCAGTTCTATCTTTGTTTATTCAGAGACGTTGAACTACAAGGGGTACATTGCATGCCAGTCATATTTAAAATATCTACAAAGCCTGTCATGTCATTAAGTTTATTCAGACTTAAAGGTCTTTTATGTTTGGACATGCGCCCTAATATAACCGACTAGGTTGAACGGGACGCGCCTCGCCAATTCGAGGCACATTTTTTTTTTTTTTTTTAAATAAATGTCATTAAATCAGACGATATATTCTTTTTTCACAATCCGTTCTGTTTCGCAAGTATTTTCACTGATTGAAATAATTTGAAAACGAAGATGGCTGTATATACCGTCCACCTATGTCCCAGTCTTGACATATGGATGCGAGTCGTGGGCAATGACTACAACCCACAAAAGCCAGATCCAAACCTCAGAAATGAGGTATCTGAGGAAAGTGGTTGAAGTAACAAGAAGAGACATGGTCCGCAACCAGACGATCCGTCAAGGCCTAAAATCCCATCCGCTGCAGACCCAAATAGAACAGTCCCAACTAAGATGGTTTGGCCATGTCTGCAGAATGGGAGAAGATCGGCTACCACGACAAGCATGGGAAACAAAGAGCCAGGGATCCAGACCTCCAGGACGACCCAGAGTCCGCTGGGAGGACAACATTAGACAATCTTTGAAGGACCGAGGACTAGAATGGAACCAGGCCAGGAAGAAGACAGCTGATAGAATGGTCTGGCGCTCTCTCTTCCAAACCTCTACACCTCACGGTAGAAGGGGAACGACTAAGTAAGTAAGTAAGTAAGAAATAATTTGAAGTAGGTTTATTCCAGAAGTTTGCAATATTAACGATATTCTTTAAAACATAAATAAATAAACTATTTTGAGATGTCATAGGACGTACGACCTTTTACCATTATTTTCTGCTGTAATATGCCCAGCAAAAACAAAACAAAAAAACATTGCTAAACGATATTGAACAATAACTGGAGATTCTGAAAAAAGCAACTTCACATATACAATGTTAATGTAAGAATAGTCCAGATCCTCCAATATGGGAGTGAAGTGTTATAGTGTACTAGGTCCAGCTTTATGAAATTGTGTGACTAGCTCATTTCTGCGCTGCTTTTGCCTTTAACTCAAGAGCAGAGTAAAGTACATATTTGCTGCTGGGTAGACTGGAACGGGACTCTAGCAGGCCTTGACCCTGGTAGCCCTGCCGCGACAGGACTTGGCTCTATCCGCTCTGTCATTCGGACACTTAACTTCATAGATACGAGATTTTTTTTTTTTAAAGTATGAAATGCCTCTATTGACAATTTAGCGAAGTAATGTATAAGCAACGATTGTACAAGGTATCTGCGCTAGATATTGCACACAATATCATATAAAAATGTTTTTTTTTTTTTTTTTTTTTTTTTTTTTTTCTAGGTCACACTAACTGAAATCATCACCGTCATTTATACATTTTAGTAACGGTATACGGTATCGACACCTCCAGTCTACCCCAGCTGTGTGAATGGGTACCTGACTTTAAGTAAGGGAAGGAGAAGGCAGCGAGGAAGGGAACTGGTCACTCCACCACTCGATGCTGGACATAGTATGGTGAAGTCTCTAACACTTCACTCCCCTACGGATGTATCTGCTATGGGACTACCTTTGTTATAAGTTAAAGTTTCTAATAACACTGACAAACAACATTTTTTCTTTCTTATATAAGAATAAGTGTTCTTAGGTCAGTTTCTTGCGCTGATTTCAAATTTGAAATCCGTTTATCTCTATCACATCGGGTTCTTAAGATATTTGTGAATAAATATATTTTTGGGAAACCGTTATTTGCTCCGTTTCATTTTTACTATATAACTTATTAAAAATTAATAAAAAGCAACATAATTCTACTTTTTATACTGCTAAAAGATGCATTTGTTAATGCCAAATATATCTTAGATGCCAAATGCAGTTTGTTCGACTTGTGAAATACATTGGCGAGGTTGGTACGAAAATCGCCGAAGGCTTAAGTCGAATTTGCCTTTTGGAGTTTAGTGACAAGTAGTAAATTTGGCGTGAACCGACGAAAATCAAGCGACTGATTGTTACTTCTGCTTGACAAATATCCATGGTTTCACTTTTAAAACTAGAAAGTCTGTGGTTTATCAAAATATTGAATCGGTTTCGAAACCAGTGGCATTATGAATCCAATCACGTGTACGGATCACTAGTTTCACCAGAACAATATCCGTTGGAACGTGAAGGGTGAACCATCAGAAAGTGATTAGTTTAACGGCTTTAGAAACTAATTCTGTACTAGGAATAATTTACCGGTGAATGATGTGTTTTTCACATAATTAACCATCAGAGCTTTTCAGCTCTAATTACGTGATCTCGCTAAACTTACCAAAGGACAAGCGAATTACTCGTTCGAACTCAAAGATGGAATATTTTAGCGCCCAG
>JAMPIV010013908.1:0-30764 GCA_024509875.1 Oreohelix idahoensis | reverse complement strand
CCGGAAAATAAAGATGATCACAGTTGATTTTCAATGTTTTTTGTTTACTGACAATCCCTTTTTAGGTCAAGTACTGTTGTTGATATTAGAATGTTAACAATCTTTACCTATTTAACACATGTGTCATTTATTTGTTGTTAACATTGATCTATACTTTTTTGAAAATAGAATAATTATTCCATGTTTCATTCTCCATGACTTTTGTCCTTGCAGATCCAGAGTCATGTTTTTTCTTGGCAGTCACTGTACACCAGAGTTTTGTTTTCTTAGTACCATAATATTAATTTATTTGTTCTATATTATTGCTAAAAATCCTTTATATCTATTCACCTTTGATCCAATTCATACTGTTCATTACTATGAACATCTCTCAACAGCACATAATTACAATACCAAAAATCTAGTATTGTAGGTTATGCTATTTTTCTCCACAAGGATTTATTCCAATATGTTACATTTATTATTTTTAGACCAATGATGTATTATATATACTGTCAAAAAAATTTTAACTGCTATCACAAATAACTCACCAATGACAATTTGCGCATGCTGAATTTCTGCAAATGAAGAATCCCTTGGAGAGCATTAGTATATGCTAAACCCCTGATTGACAACAATATAAATTGCAAATCATTTGTTGATGATGCCTTTGCCCAGTTTCTTAAAAGAAAATGCATTTGCACATGCATGACCTAGCAAATGAAATTACCCCATTACAGCATGATAACCTACTAATGACACATGAGATGAAGACAGCATACTGGTTATGTTTATGATGAAGATGACACTTTTTATATTAGGTTGAAAACTTTATGTTGAGTCACTGCTGAGTTTTTGTTGAAATGTATGATCGCACCAAATATCCCCCAACATTAAACATTTGGAGGAGGAATTAATCTTAGTCTTTCGTGGTTACGAGATAAGACAAGGGTATAATTAGAATATTTGATGAATACCCATGGAACATATCAGAGCAGTATGATTGTTGCATCATATGAGGGGTCCATATTTGAAGTCATTATTGATGGATTATCAGTAGACAAGAGACATAAATGAATTATAGATAATCACATGGGAACCAAGGGTACTAAGGAAACAAAAAGGGTAGAAGATTAAATAATGGAGAAAAAAAATAAATGACTGAATATTATTTGCTACACCCAGAGGTAAAGAAATATAGAGATACATCCGCATTTTTGGAGGAAGAGAAAGATATCTTTTTTTTTGAATTTTTGCTCATGCCATTGTTAATATGATCATTGTTCTGTATAACAAACATGGGGACTATTATTAATTCACTACCGTATTACAGAATGTTGTATGAAGATTAGATTATTAATTGGGACAATGTACTATACTCATAAACATACCCAGGAAGAGATTAAATGGAGAGAAAATAAATATAAATGGTGGATGAAATTGTACATAACTGTGCATTTGCTCACCCCGAGGATTATTGGATAAGGAAAATAACGTTATCCCAAGGACAGAACATGTACACAGATATTTAGTTACATGGAACATAATTAAAATGGATATATTTACCCAGTACAGAATATGAGGAATAGTAAGGACTTACTACAGTTTAAAAATGATTGGAGCACTATGAGCGATGTATTGGACTTACAAAGGAAATGGAAATGGTAACACTGTATGCAAGGATAACCAAAATTAATATGGTTAAATAGTAAGTCAGTAGGTGCAAGGAACTTTGTTCTTATAAGATTATTGTAGGATTCCTCACGATCAATTGGGAATATTTTTTCTTCCTTTCTAGCTGTAACATTTTTTGAGGGATGACCCCAAAATTTGTTTTCAATCTCATATTGTCAAAAGTTCTTACATCTCAGTTAAATGTTTTCCATAAAATAATTGTTTAGATATGTGTTTTTGCATAAATGTATTGGCTAGATAAAGGTAACATAGGAGTTACTAAGGATGAATGTCTCAAGATAACAGGAGACTAGAATAGATTACAATGATATGGTACATACCAAAAATGATACATTGGTGTTATGAAAAAAAAAAAAAGGAGGCAAATATAAATTGTATACTACAAGGATTGCTCTGAGAGTGACAACAATGGATACATATTGTCAAAAGTTGATAATGCAGTTGTCTTAAAAGAGAAAATAAAGTAATACGGAACCCAATGTATAGAAAATTCATGATGATTTGGAAACTATATTTTTTCTTTTCCCTTTCCTATTTTCATAAATATAGATAGTAACACCATTCGTCTGTTGGTTGCTGAAATCTATTTGATTGCTATTGAAAAATTGATGTATTGGTAAAGTCAAAGAAGATCGTTCGAAGAATAAATCTATTATATAAAAATAATATTTATCTAGGGGAAGAGTTCACCCAAAAAAAAAAAAAATAAAATACTGTATTGACAGGAAAAGAAGGAATGATTTGAAAAGTAACTGACTAATGGACAGGATCACCACCAGACGTTACGGATATTAGAGACAAACATCACATATTTTGAAAAAAAAAAAAAAAAAAAATGTAATATAGAACATTTTCTACAGTGACGGACTTAGAACGAGTTTAGTAACACTTACCATTTGGAAATGTCTATAACAAGGAAAACATACTAAATACATAAAAAAAGGATAAGCCATGGAGGGTTTTAATGCTTATTTTATTGGTGCAAAATGATTAACTTTTAAAAATTGATGTGCCTGGTTGTAATTATCGTATGATAATTAATGCATATTTATGTTTAGAGATCGTTTTCTAACATGTAATAATGAGCAAGTGGCTCATCTCACTAGAATATAAAAAATAAAAAAAGATTTTTTTTTAGTTTAGTACTTTGCAAAGCTTAATATTATGGAGCATATAAAATAACAGTACAGAAAAAGATATAACAACACCCACCATATCTCAGGAGTATGTCATCAACTATAATTTTTGAATGAAATGTACTAGATTATGAATAATCCAGCACAAGTTCTGCAAAAAAGATTAGTGTATTGTTCATCTTCCCCAGTGTTGCCACTCGTCACATTTTTTTAGTGATGACTCCTTATGAGTGTTTTTGCAGATTTTGGTTAGGCAGTGTTGCCCAATTTGTAAATTTGGTGAAAAAATATTATGATGGGTTTGATGAAGTAAGATACTACTTTTTGAAGATTGATGTCCACTACTAGTTTTTTTTATCATACAGCAGACCGACCTCATATTAGACATTAGGACCCCAGTTATAGGGACATTAAAATTAAATTTTTTGGAAATAATATTTTTGGACTTAGAAAAAATTTTTGAACTTCTAAAATTTTTCTGAAAATTTTTTTGAACTTAAGAAATTTTTGGGGATGGAATTTTGTTATCTGATAGTACTCAAATGGTTCTCCCTACGGGGATACATTAGCAGGGCCCCCCCCGTATCAGGTATATGTAACCCGAGTATTTAACCGTAAGTTTTCAGATACAGGCCTATATTAACCATATAAAATAAATTTTTATAGAAAAGATGATTTAAAATTAAAAAAAGTCTTGGCGCAGATTGTTTAAATTAAACCAGAGTTAGCTTCAAAAGCTCCACGCATTTTTGTTTAGGCTAAGCTTCGCTTCGTAACGCCAAGACGAGCTTGGTCACACGTGATTTTTACCACCAATGGTTAGGCTGAGTCTTTTTTCCTTCCCCGGAAATGAACAAGAAGATCGAATCCATTTTTTTAGTCAGAAAAATGAATTTTAGAAGCGTGTTGGAGACAAGACCGGTTATTCTTCTTTGCTCAGTGTTAATTTCTATAGAGGAGACATTGACTATCGCACACATTATAGGCAAAACTGTGTAACTTCGAAACGTAGATTAATTTTGTTTGTTGAATTCATGAATACTGTAAGTAGTGACTAAGAATGGCATGCAATAAATGTTAGAGCTCGCAACAGTTTTTCATAACTGTAAAACGGAGCTGACGCTCGGAAACATCCTGGGTTATTAAAAGAAATTGTAAACCCAGGCAATATAATCTGAACCCCTTTTACCAAGAATGGAAGGTCCTTAAAAGCTGAAGAGGAGGAAAGTCGCAAAACTAATGGAATAACTAATGAAAATAATAAGAGAAAGTTTGGCTCATTTCAATTGAAATGAAGAGTTGAAGAAAAACGTGAAATGAAATCTAGACCACATTATTAACAATATAAACGAAAGGAAACACTAGAAGGATAGAGGAGCCACGCCATGTGTTGTCAACTTGAAAAGATTAGGAGATGCAATAAGGAATATTGCATCACATTAAAATAATGCATTGACTTTTTATCTGGCTTGTTTATTAAATGTCATACCATGCTATTATGCAAAATTTGGTGTGGTTACCATTTGACTTAACCCAGTTCTTGTTGGAAATTGAATAAACATTTCGTATTCATTGAACAGACAAATGCTGTTGACGAATCATATGTTTGCAGTTAGCCACCATTTTTTTTATTTTTTTTTTTACAATGATTATTAAAGGAAAACCCAAAGTTCATGCCAAAGCTAATCGTTGCAGAGAGTTGCAACACAAATAATAACCATATGCTCTAAAAAATAAAACATCATAGAGGATTGTCCCCGAAGGACCTGGTAAAATTTCCTTGAAAGTCTGTAGATAGAAATCATCACCTCTAGCAGGCTAGCTAGTAATCAAAATCTAATACTCTCGAATTAAACAGCAACCCCCACTACCCTGCCCGGCCACAATTTCATATATCTATTTTCTTTATCTTCATTTTTTTACGCCTGTTGTGTTAACTTAAACCTCCTATTACTCAGAATAGATATGTCTCTCTTTCCCATTTAAACACGCACGTCAGTTTTTTTGCGTTCACGTTTTAATTTCCCTTTGAATGTTAGATCCACCCAGCAGGACTACTTAATTAGCTACGTGACCTGGAGATTTTTTACGGCAACGACTGGGAAAATTTCGTTGTAAGAGTTTAGACAGAAGATCAGAAGGGGAATTACTTGTGTGTTACTAAGAGAAGATAACTTTGGAACTAAGTGGTAGATCAAATTTCTACTTACTGCCCCTTGTAAAAAAAACTGTTCGCGAGTGAAGTAATTAAACACGGCGTATTGCCAGATCAAAGACGAGCTTCGCTCGATGACCATGTGTGCAAATAATAAAGTAATTAAACACGGTCTGGTCAATTACGTAAATGCCTGATTTTAGCGAGAACGTACAGTTCTGGATTTTTCGGCGTTAGGGTGAGTAGATCTTTAATTTAAAGATATGACCGTAGATCCACCTTAGGTGTGAACATCTGGCAAGAGTCTGCAAGTTAGAACTTTCCCTTTGATTCCAGATGTATATATACCAGAGTATTCTAACTAAAAGTTACTCAGTACTCCTCAGCTTTTTAAGACGTCTAGCGGCGATTTCTAGAAATCTTTGTATTAAGTGAAGTTTCTTAGTTTATCGTCGGACAATAGTCGAGAAGTAGTTTTTCATAACGCTCCACTTCCAAAGGAGCATAGGCCTCCAACAAACACATGCCAAGTCCTCCTGTCACGTGCCGTCATCTCTGGTTCTTTCCACGTTCTCCTCATCATTTTCACCTCTGTTTCCAGCTCTCTTCTCCGTGTGCTTCTTGGTCTACCTCTGCCTCTCTTGCCCTGGGGGTTCCAGAACAAAGACTGCCTTGTAATGCTATTAACAGGTTTCCTCAGTGTGTGTCCTATCCATCGCCATCGTCTTCTTCTCATCTCTTGTTCCACTGGCACTTGTCTAGTTCTTGTCATCAGTTCCACGTTGGTAACCTTGTCATACCATTTTAATCCCTCTATTCTATGCAAGCACCCATTTATGAAAGTCTGTAACTTTTTTGTTGTTGTCTTTGTTGTTCTCCATGTCTCAGAGCCATACAATAGGACTGACTTCACATTTGAGTTGAAGATTCTTATTTTCGTGTTGGATCCGATTTCTCTTGATCTCCATATTTTTCCCAATGCAATGAAAGCTCCTCTTGCCTTTTGTATTCTTATTTTGATATCGCTGTCTGTCCCTCCAACTTTGTCTATATTGCTGCCAAGATATGTGTATGATTATACATCTTGTATTGGTGTTTCTTCAAGTTCAACCCTGTTATCATTACCTGCATTTATTCTCATTATTTTTGTCTTTTCCCTGTGTATTTTCAGACCCAATTGCTGTGGACTCATTCGAGTGTTTTTCAAATTTGTCCTGCATCTGATTTCGGTTTATGGGACAGAAAGACAAAGTCATCGGCAACATCCAGATCATCCAACTGAATTAGTCAGAGTTCCACTGGATTCCATTTCGTTTCTGTGTGTTGTCGATGAATCTCATAACCCAGTTCTATTTCTAGTAAGAAGAGAAATGGTGACAAGAGGCATCCCTGTCTCACTCCAGTTCTTATCCCAAACCGTTCTGCAAGTTGTCCTTCGTGAAAAACTCTGCATGACATGTTTTCATAGTTTTCTTTATTAAATTAATGATCTTCAGGGGAACTCCATAATGCCTCATCAATTTCCAAAGTGATTCTCAGTCTACACTGTCAAATGCCTTTTCGTAGTCCACAAATCCGATGTATAGTGGTGAATTCCATTCCAGACTTTGTTCAACTATTATTCTCAAAGTGGCTATCTGGTCTGTACATGATCTGTTTTGTCGAAAACCTTGCTTGTTCATCTCTCAGTTTCTTGTCTATGGACTCTTTTAATCTCTCAAGGATAATCCTGTTTAATACTTTTCCTGGCACTGATAGTAACATTATTCCTCTATAATGTGTGCACTCTTGTAAATTTCCCTTCTTAGGCAACTTAACCAGATATCCTTCCTTCCATTCTGCTGGTATCTCTTCCTTTTCCCAGACTTTACCAAATAATTTAAATAACATCTCTGTAGCCGTGTCGATATCTGCTTTTATGGCCTCTGCTGGAATGCCATTAGGTCCAGACGCTTTTCCATCTCTTAGAAGCTTTATGGCTGGAATAATTGTCAAATTGCCCAAGAAGGGAGATCTTTCAGACTGCAATAATTGGAGAGGAATCACTCTTCTCTCAGTTCCCAGCAAAATACTAGGCAGGATAATTATACAGAGAATTTCAAAGGCAGTAGACTACAAACTGAGGAAAGAACAAGCAGGATTTAGAAAGAATAGAAGATGTGTAGATCATATATTCACTCTCAGGAACATTATAGAGCAGTGCTCAGAATGGCCAAGACAGCTGTACATTAATTTCGTTGATTTTGAAAAGGCTTTTGACAGCATACATAGGGACAGTTTATGGAAAATACTGAGGGCTTATGGAATTCCAAGCTGCATAGTGTCAATCATAAAAAGCCTCTATGCCAACTTTACGTGTAGTGTTGGGCAGAGCAACCTAACCTTCGAGGTGAAGACAGGAGTACGACAGGGATGCCCCTTATCAACCACTCTATTTTTAACAGTCATAGACTGGGTGATGCGCCAGACAACAGAGGGCAGTCCAGAGGAATAAGATGGACTACATTTTCAACATTGGAAGATCTGGAATATGCAGATGACATTGCACTGCTGGCACATTCACATCAACACATCCAGGAAAAAAACGGATACACTTAATAATTTAGCCAGCAGGTGGGCTTGAACATCAATTTAAAGAAGTCTGAGGTCATGACGGGCTCAATGTGAGCAACCCTGAGCCCATATCAGTAAGATCAATCAGCAACTGGTACAGACAGATACCTTCACATACCTAGGAAGCATAGTAACACCAGACGGTGGGGCAGGCAAAGACATCAACATCAGAATGAATAAGGCAAGAACAGCCTTCTTTAGCCTAAATAACATCTGGAAGTCCTCCCAATACAGCACAAGCACAAAATTAAGATTATACCAGAGTTGCGTGCTTTCTGTGCTTCTCTATGGTGCGGAATGCTGGAGAGTCACAGAGAGGAAATGTCAAAATTGTCCTCTTTTCACACAACATGCCTAAGAAAAATTCACCGAATCTTTTGGCCGAATACCATCACCAACCAAGATCTGCTTACTCGTAGCAAGCAAGAGGACATGCACACCATCATAGCTGGCAGACGCTGGAGCTGGGTTGGTCATGTCCTCAGAATAGACCCCGATGCCATCACAAGAACAGCTATGCTTTGGACCCCTGAAGGAAAGCGAAAGAGAGGCCGACCAAAAACAACTTGGCGGAGGACTGTGGAGGCTGAGATGCAAAGAAGGAACCAGAGTTGGGGCACTGTACGAAGGATGGCCACCGACCGTGCAAAGTGGAATCAATTTGTTGTTGCCCTACAAGACGCCACTAGGCGTGATGGCCACTGACTGCTTTGACGGTCGGTGGCTAAGGATCGAAGAAGTTGTTTGCTCTCTTGTCAACTCCTCAATATGCTTCCTCTTGTCTCTTTTAATACTTCTTTTTACTTCTTTGTTTGCTTCTGTGTACACTTCTTGAGCCTTGGCTTTGGAACTTCTGGTTTTGCTTGTGTTTAAATCTGCTTTCTTGTTTTTCCTGTCTTTTATCTTATTGATGGTTTCTGTTGTTATCCATGCTTTTTGTTGTCTTTCCCTTTTCCCCAGTATTTCTTCACATGTCTCATTCCATACAGTTTTGACCTGCTGCCAATAGTCTTCTGTATTCTCTACATCTTCCAGCTGTTGGAGCACTTGGAATTTGTTGGATACTGTGACCGCAAATTTGTCTCTTGTTTCTTGATTTCTTAGATGTCCTACATTAAATTGTTGTCTATAATTTTGCATTGTTGCAAGTAGTTGTGTGAAGGTAAATACTAGACTAGTAGTTTGAGTGATTAAGTGGTAAATCGTCGATTATATTTCTCTAAGAATTTTGTGCAGAGGGATTTACTAGTTTAATCATCATTTTAATTCTTTAAGTTTTCCTGTGTTACAGTGGATACCAGCTATAACTTAAAAATTAATTTCTGCTAGTAACCAGTCAGAGGATATTTTAACTCACTAATAATTGCGATTCATCATGAGTATTGACGAAATATGTAATTATTTCCAGTTCATGATGACTATGTTTTTTAAATGAGTAGAATTTATTTCACGGAAGTTTTTAAACGATAAGACAAGCTCTAAGCTCGTAGTTATAATTTAAAGTTAAATAACCGAAGTGGATGAATATATTATATTTTACGCGGGGTAAGGATAGGATTGTGTATAAATATATTATGTTAAGTATTTGTATCTTTTCTCTTTTATACAGTATTTATGTCAAACCCTATAAAAACTTACCAGCGGCTTCCATTCCATATGACACTGAGAATAATTTATCAAAGAACATTCTGATATTATATCGGGGTTTTTCAAGGGGACTTGTCTAGTCTCGTGTTTTACACCCAGTAAGAGACACAGTACCAAAACCTAAGAAATATTAATAACAAACTGTAACTGGATTCATAATATCCAGATTTATTTTCCAAGTGCATATACCTTCAGCCAGTTGAAGTGACAAAATCACGATTGACATTATATATATATATATATATATATATATATATATATATATATATATATATATATATATATATATATATATATATATATATATATATATATATATATATATAGTAATAGTAATAGCCCCTTCAGTCATAACTGACTATGGGAATGCGCCCCTGAGGTGACAGCCCTCAGCTGCTTATTTTCCTGGTGCTCCTTTCGACGTTTTCTCCTCACCTCTGCTTCTTGTGTGAGCCTCTCTTCGCCCAATCTGAGGTGGCGCCGTAAATAGCATCGCCGCTTAGTGCGATCGGCAGCTTCATCCTCCCATGTTGCTGGATCCATGTCCAGTGCCCTCATATCTCTCTTGCACACATCTTTGAACCTCAGCTGTGGTCGCCCAACTGTATATATATATATATATATATATATATATATATATATATATATATATATATATATATATATATATATATATATATATATATATATATATATATATATATATATATATATATATATATATATATATATATATATATATATATATATATATATATATATATATATATATATATATATACATATACAACAACAACTGTGTTGTGAAGAAGATTGATCCTGAACAGATTGTATTTAATGACACTCGATTTAAAGATTGAAGATTCCAAGCCTACTGTACACTGTGAACATTAGACCAATTAATTATTTTTCGACCTGGACAAAAATTGAAGTGACATTTATCAGCATCCTACTGTCAGCAGTGAACCAAGCGTTTCCCAACATTTTTGATTAATTAGTCTTTGGAGAAACTGGGGCTTGATTCGCCAAGAACACCAACATTGGATGGTCTGGGTGTACCTTAACAATTGTTCCAGATGTTGTGAAAGGAACCTATTTAGGTAAGAGCGAGACTGAGTGGTGATCACAGGTTGTCAGAGCGAGAGAATGCAGGATGAATAATTCTTTCAGTGAATAACCCATGTACTAACTTTGTATTATTGGTGCAAGTTGTTTTTTTTTCTAATTTTGTCCCTTCTACAATAGATTAACGTATATACGAGTATATTCTGTACTTTACTTTAGAGGGAATTTTAGACCAAAGCGTAAAAACCTTTCACTCTTTTGGGGGTTAATAAATTTCTCCATAACGGGATCTTGTCTCAACAGAGGGAGGGAGGACTAGACCTATGAGTCTAACTCTTTAATAAATTCATTAACTTATGTTTATTTGTATTTGATTTGATATTCACATGATAGTGTTAGTGTAAAGTTCTTTATGATAAATAAAATTTACATAAACTATATTACGGGTGTCGGTCAGCTTGTCCAAAAAGATCTATAATCCATTGATGTAGTTTTCACGTCTGTGCGTCTAACTGTCGTCACTTATGTGTGTGTGTATGTGAGTGGTTATATATATATATATATATATATATATATATATATATATATATATATATATATATATATATATATATATATATATATATATATATATATATATATTCTAGTAGACTGTCTGACTAACTTAGTTCTGTTGTAGAGATAGGCTGAAAGAGAGAAGCTTCTCGATTTCAGGGACAGAATCTAACTATTTTTCAAATTCTCACTCGTGAAAATCTATTTTCTTTACGTTACCTCTCACTGAGCTATCACCTGTTTTAATCTATTTAGAAGGGACCAATCTATGTCTTAATTCCCCTATCAAAAATCTACGACATTAATACTGCAGTACTATAATGAGATCGTACATGGGATGTAGTATCCTTTCCATTTCTTTTTGTACCTGTTGATAGAACTCGTCCTTGATCTCTTCATCGCTGTCGTTTGTTGGTGCATAACATTGTATAATTGTGGTGTTGGTGAACCTCCCTCTCAGTCTTGCTCTTATCAGTCTGTTGTTGATGGGTTTCCATTCCAGTAAAGACCTTTCCATTCCTTTCTTCAGGATAATGGCTACACCTTCGTTGTGCTGACCATCCTCTCTGCCAGAATAAAGTACTGTTACCCCTGTAGCTGTTTTTATTCTCCCCTTACCTGTCCATCTGCTCTCGCTTATTCCCAGGATATGTATGTTGTAGTTCCTCATCTCTGCTGTGATTTGTCTCAGCTTTCCTGCCTCATTCATAGTTCTGACGTTCCAAAAACACTAACGTATTCTGGTTTTCGTGTTTTGCCGGCAATCGGGGCATCTGTTTTCCCCATGCAGTGGCTTCCTTTCGGCTTTCACCACTGTCAGTTCAGTCAATACGAGCCTGTGATCATCGGATGTCCTCCGTCCTGCAGCACCGTGTTTCCATTTATTGTTGTTTCCGTAACATGTGCGATTTTTTACATAGACAGGGGTGTCGGTCCTCTGCTAAAACCCTCAACCTGGAGGACAGAGTACCAGCTTTTGTCTGACCCCTACCCACGCAGACCAGTCCAGCTTGGTTGAACCTACCAGGATTCATAACCAGTGGCCCGACACTATTTGGAAGTTTTCACGTGCCACCATCTGTATAATTTTATTCCTAAAAACTCGAGATAATTAATCCATTTTATATTTCGCATTTGGTACGTTTAACTTGCCGGCGGTTTACAGGTTTATACGAGGCTAGCAACCTCAGCATATGGAAATGATAGATTTATGAACTACTACAACAAGCGCTGGTGACTGCTTCGTGCACGTTCTCTCACATGGAATCAGAAGCAGAGGTAGCTCCAGGCTCCACGTGGAGCAGGGTGTGGATAATGATATTACAATGTACAGAAATACTATGTTGACCTCTTAATATGTTTGTACGTATATTTAAACATGTTTAAATCATGCAAGGGCCGTTTTCAGCAGTCCAGCCCAGTTTTCCCTCAGACTAACTATTTGATTGTAACGATAATTTTTCATCCAATCGAATGGGTTTAACATTGATGCTCAGGGAGGGTAAAATTACTGAGAAAAAAGGGTCCTTGTTGACAGCGGGAAGGCTCCTGACTAGTGTAGGAAACCGATACTTAGCAGGGACATTTGTTTCTTCTCAAAATGGGTGGTACCAGCTTGGTACGGGTCTGTGGATCAAGAGCTTGTAGTCTACGATAGATTCCTGCCTACGAAGAATTGTAAAGATCCTTGCCTCGACATTCGGAGCGATTACCCCTGCAACAACGTCTGGGACGGTGCCCTCACCACAGAGGTCGACGCTTGACGGAGCAGTCAGCAAACCATTTTCAACATCTGGCCAGATGAGTGGTTTTGATCAGGCCAGAGCAAAAGAACTCACACGGTATTACAACAAACCACCTTCATCAACATTTTTTTTTCTGTGAGGCAAAAACTTCATATTTTCAATTTCCTAAGCCAATTTATTTATTTACTTTTGGTAAGCGTGATCGAGAAGTCCATCCGCAGTGGGTTCAGTGCTTTAATAATATGAATGTAACACTTACTGATACAGTACAACAGTAATAGTTTAATTGACTTTAATTAGGTTTACTTTACAGCAAGTGTTGCAGTGTCTTCCGTCATTCTCCAGACACAAAGCTACTCTTCTTGACTTATTTTCAAAAACGTCAATGAGGGTATCTCGCGTGATGGACTGAGTGTAGACAGTTATGGCAGCCTTCAGTTCTGGTATTGTTTTTGGGCGACCTTTGTACACATATTCTTTATGCAGCTCCCCAGAAGAAGTATTCGGGTGGAGTGAGATTTAGTGACCGTGCTGGCCAAAGTCCCTTTGAAATTATGCGATCCGCAAAGAAATCCTTCAGTAATTCTAGGGTAGGGATGCAATATGTGCAGTTGCACCATCTTGTTGGAAGTAGCCATTTCGTATGTCATTTTCGTCAAGCTGGGCAATGAATGGGTACAGAATTTGTGAACAGTACTGTTCAGAGTTCAGTATGTCCTCAAAAAATAAGGGACCTGTTACGCACATAATTTTTTCTAAGACTGTGTGTAATTAATCTGTATGAATTGTACACTTTAAATTTTTTGATCAAAGGTAGATAATCCTTGTTTGGCTGTGATTACATTTTCAATGGTGGTTACCTTCTCTTGTGTTCTGACTCGCCGGTCCATTTTTCGATCGATGTCAGGCCATTCTCCTTATATGGTAGCATCGATCAACTGTTTCTTGGAATGATTGAAACCAGAGTTGATGTCTTATTCCATGTCCATATAAGGCGTGATTTCTGAACATAGCTTTGTTGGAATGTTTCCTTCATCGTCTCGTTTCGAGTGTTACTCAGGCGTATGCGTTCTGCGCATGTCTAAACTTTAAGAGAGTTAGAATAGTCTTCCGCCCAGGGAGTTCGACAAGATGTTTTGAGCAGAGAGGACGCATCCTGCGTCTGTGATCTTTTGATAGGGAATTGGTAGTCCTATTGTGAGTTAGTTTAGCTAACGAGGTCCTTCCCTTGATGATTCAAAACGCCTGGAGGCGTGTGTTTTTGTGGTGTTTATTTCGAAGCAAGGTAATACCTCCTTTATGTTCAAATCTGTAATCTAACTTTATGTTGCCATTGGTCGATCTCTGCTCACTTACGAATTACAGAAAAGAGAGGTTCTTCTACTAGAAGTTACACCCCAGGTATCTTCATACCTGAGATTTAGATGTATACGGGTCATGCTAGGCCCAGAGAACAATTTCTATGTTCTAGGATCTTTGCTATGCCAGCGATTGCACCTATGTCGAGGGTTAGACTTAGGGATGCTATAAAGGTCAGCTTGACCTGTACTCCTGAAATGCCATTCTCGTGCGGACAGTAAGAGACTGATTTTTTGTACATCTGATCTGCCAGCATCAGAGATGAGTACTGATGTTTATGAATATTTATGATATGAAGCTGAGGCTATCGTCAGCTAGGATTACCTTAGAGAATGTATGCAGATCCATGAAGAAGCTTCATTAATGCTGAATACTATGAACTGTCATGTCCATGACTTTTTGTGAAATGGATGTATCATTATCTGTCATTGTGGCGTCCGAAATAAATGATGGAAACGTCACCAGCAGTTAACATTTCTATGACTTATCCATGTCATAACGCCTGTATTGTAAAACTGTGAATCTACGTCACACCTACACCCACAGCAGCAACAAACCAGACAAGACACCATCGCCACAGCCTACAATATTCCTGATGTCTATAGGGGTGGTACTTACTTGGCTACAGATTAACAACGACTTGGACTTATACCTGTAAATGTTCATAGTGGCCAGTAGATCATCTAAATCCACCCTTATCAGGACCCACAATACTTCTTCTCGAAATTGCTATCCACACACCGATTTTCTGGTCATGCAATGGTGCCTCGTGAAAGGAATGTGAGTTGGCTGTGAACCACAAGCGAGTGTTTTGGGAGTTTATGTAGCCAGATAAGTGAAACCACGCTTCATCTATATAAAATGTGTGGTCCAGAACCTCAATACCATTATTCTGTATGAACTTCTGATACCACTGACAATAACGTATCCTGTTATCGTGATCCGCAGGTTTCAGTTCCTGAACAGCGCACACTTTGTAAAGAAAGAAATTCAGTTTCCGCCGAACTGCTTTGTGTGTAGATCCGTAGCTTACATTTCTGTCCTGCGCCAATTTTCGCAATGATGTTGATGGACTTGCCATCAATTTAGCAGAAATATCCAACAATTTCTTCTCAGACAAAACGGTTGGCCGTCCACTTCGAGGAGCATCTGCCACCGAATCAGTCGATCGAAATTTGGCGATGAGATCTCGGACAGTGTCGCGGTGAGGAACTGTGGAATTTGGAAAATTCTCGGCGAATTTGTGTTTCACATCTTCTGTGTACCTATCACCGGCATGAAAAACATACTCCACGAGAAAAATGCGCTCCTCGGCGGTTAGCATACTGACGCAGTCAGTGACACACAAGGAACTACAGTGCTAATGTCCTCCACCCGTGAGAAATACTGCGCATGCATTATGATGCGCGTTAGCGGATGCGCAGAACTACGACCGTACAACCACTGCGGAGGGATTTGCTGTAAAGTAAATCTAATTAAAGTCAATTAAAATAATACTTCTTCAATTAAAATAATACACCATCTTCTGTTGGCTAAAACAAAATTAAAACTCAAGAAATTTCCAACAGCATATAGCTATAGACAACAGTATAATGTTGGATATCTAAGCAATCGGGAAATAAGAGAAAAATTTTCAGTCACAGTATCCAACAAATACCAAGTACTCCAACAGCTGGAAGATGAGACAGGTACGGAAGACCACTGGCATTAAGTAAAAAAATTATGGAACGAGACATGTGAAGAAGTACTGAGGAAAAGAGAACATCTGTGGCAGGGCAGGTTACGGCATCAATTAGTTATATTTATTGTTATATTCAATTAGAGTTAATCCTTCATATGTTGTTGTGGTTCAAGTGCTAACTGGCCTTCCGCCAGAGATGGTAATATTTGACCTTTACTCATTTTTCTTCTTCTTTCCAGGTTTGTTCTTCTCTTTAAGTTTGGTGATAAGCAAAACAGTTTCAGCACAACAACGTATATCCAAAAGAAATTACTGTAAATTTCAACAAACAGCAATTCAGTAGAAAATTATATAAAGTTTATTGATGTCATTAGACAAACACTGTAAATTTCACAAAATGATTGTTGTTTATCCAAAATGAAAAATATATAATCCAACTGAATAATATATACACTTGTCTACTCAAAAAAAAACTTGTCTTGATACCCTAAAGGACGAAGTTCACCTAACGCTATCTTTAAAAAAAAAATCCTCGTCTAAAATCATGGAATCCTTGGAATCATAAATTCTGAAATCACTGCCTATCGCCCACATCTCTTCTATTTATACCGTTCCTGTTTTTTTTCCCGCCTTTTTCCACACGTTTCATTATTTTTTCCACACGTTACAATTTCTGCACACGTCTCTGTTTTCGACATTTTGCACATGTCTTTCTGTTATTTCGACTTTTTTCACATGTGTGATCTTTTCCAACTTAACAATTAGATTAAAAAAAAAACCAGATCACACAAACATTCATTTCCCACTTTCCGCGCATAAAACCCATTCATTATTATTATCTGGGACTGACCTACGTTTGCCTTCTCAGAGCAGTGACTGCCAACTGAACTTTGAATGATACTACGTTTTGTGTAAAAACGTCTTATTTGCTTTTGAGGTCTGTCATTCTTATATGTAGCATATTATAGCACGTATAAATGCTTAGCGTGGAAGTAGTAGGGATAATGCTAGCGTGGAAGGCCATGCGGTCACACATCAGCACAAAGCATGGATAACAACAGAAACCATTAGCAAGATAGAAGACAGGCAAAACAAAAAAAAAGCTGATTTAAACAGAAGCAAAACCAGAAGCTCCAAAGCCAAGGCTCATGAAGTGTACATAGAAGCAAACAAAGAAGTAAGAAGAAATATCAAAAGAGACAAGATGAAATATATTGATGATTTGGCAAGGGAAGCAGAGGAAGCTGCAGCCAAAGGAAATATGTGGGATTTCTACAACAACACAAAGAAGCTAACAGGGAAATATAAGCAAGTAAATGGCCTCATAAAAGATGAGAATGGAAAATTGCTTATTAATATACAAGAACAAATGAAGAGATGGGCAGAACATTTTGAGGAACTTCTCAATAGACCAGCTCCAACTAATCCCCCAGACATCCAGCCAGCAGAAGAGGAGCTACAAATCAGCTGTGAACGATAAAAGTAGAGAAGAAATAAAGAAAGCCATCAAGCTTCTGAAAGATGGAAAAGCAGCTGGTCCAGATTGCATTCCAGCAGAGGCCATCAAAACAGATATTGATACCTCTGCAGAGATACTGTACAAGCTACTTGGCAAAGTACGGGACAGAGAGGAAATACCAGTAGAATGGAAGGAAGGTTATCTGGTCAAGTTGCCTAAGAACGGAAATTTACAAGAGTGCACACATTATAGAGGAATAATGTTACTATCAGTGCCAGGAAAATTATTAAACAGAATCATCCTTGAGAGATTAAAAGAGTCCATAGACAAGCAACTGAGATGTTGCGCGCATATTCTTTTGTGGGGCGCACAGATTACCGTAAATACGCATACAAATGTAAAATGTATTTATTTGTCTGATAAAAATATATTTATCTTTGAATTCTCGATTTTCAGTCTAAAGGGACAGAACTCAGATTAGGCGATGTGTATTCATTCTGTGAGTTATCGGTTCTTGTATCTTTCCTGAAGATCGAACTCAGCGGAGGAATCTAGGTTTACAGCGATCTATTCTGTGTTTGGTTAGAAATAGATTGTTCTTGCTTCAGAATATCTATGGCCCGAATCTATGTGTAGTTCTTGTCTATGTAGGACGAGTATGTCTTATATCTTGATATCTTAGTATGTTTAAGTGGAACTATTTTTCCTGGTACTGTACTTTGGGGTCAGGTGTTTTCGGCGCATGAAGATAGGTTAGAGGGTTCTTCGGTGATGAAGGAGCCTGGCGGGACGTCATGTCTTAGACCTGTCCAAAGTTTGTGATCTCTTCGATTGATTATGGGAACGAAGATAGTTTCTTCTAGGATTGCTAGATCCATGAGTTCCCCAGTGTTGATTCAGTAACGCCAGGAGAGTGTTTGTGTTTGCTAGTATATTTCGTATGGCAAGGTAAAGAACTGTTCACTGAACTCTTTCATTCCTAGGCTCAGATGGGCAGACGCCGATATGAATTTACCTATGTATATATGTCGGGACGACATGTTATCTAGCAGCACTGAATATGTTTATATGCAGCAATTATGAGGACAGAATATGCTGATTCTTATAGAATCATTTATTGTTGATGAACAAAGCTTCGATTGAAGATTTGCTATACATCCGTATAGTGAGCGATGCTCAACAGGGAACCAGAAGCCATTTTGGAATTCTATTTATTTTGGAATCCTACTTATTGCCGATCATCCATCAGAGAACGGGAATGCCTCCTTATTATCAGGTGATGATTAAGAGATCACAGTTATAAAGAAAACCCAATACTAGTGGGTTAACATTATCTTCACAGAGATTTGCTGTAATTTACCTAAAGGAATCTTCGCTAGAAAGAGGTCCTGTTTAGGAGTCAAGTTTGAACAGTAGGCCTATTTATTAACTGACATGCCCGGTCAGTATGGCCTGATGATTGTATTTATAAACAATGGAAATCTAAGTGCTTGTATACAGATGTTCCATTGCAATGTTATTCAACATGAATGCTAATTTATGATGGTAGACCATTGATCAACACTATGCTGTTTATGTCGACTTGTGTTCCTGTAACGGTGCTCGTAATGTCGTCGAAGTGTGTGTCCATTAAATAAAAGAAAACGTAAACAGTAGTTCGTCTTACACTTCCTGCCACGAGTGAGTGAGATTGCCCTATTGTCAACTCTCAGAACATTGTCCAGCATTCGCGTGCTGTTGTATCCTCACTCCAAATCAATACACCAATGCGTAGGTCGAGTTGACTTTTTGTTTGTCTTCATGTTTGACAACACCTATCAACACTGCCTTTATCAACTGGTGGGCCAGTTTCGTGGGTCAATCAGCAGAGTGGACATTTTGCGAAGTCAGCTACTGAGACGAGACCGTTTTCTGTGTCCTGATACGACACACAAGCAGTACAACGCTACAGTTGAAGTCAGCATGACCTGCCCTATCGATCGTATGCTGTAAATAGGTCAGCGCTCGTTAACAGACGGTATTTACATAGAACAGACAGCGTAGCACAGCGAGTTTGTTTACAAGTGAATATTTAACTGTGTTGATGAGAAGTACTATCGAACTGAGAAGTCTACACGTCAACGGTGGATCTTCTTGTGTAATAATTTAAAACAGAAAGCTATTGTTTATTAAAGTGGCAGTTTGTTTTCAGTGGAAACTGAACCATATTGATATAATACTGAGCCTTCTTTGCAGACACTTCTACAACACATGTCATTATATTATATGCATTTATATGACATATATGTATTTATGTTTAATGTTTACATGTTTGCATATTAATTGTGGGTCTATGTCGTGTGTGGTTGGTGAGGTGACTAGTATATGATATACCGAGTCATATTGGTCCTATATTAGTGTTCTATAGGGAGCAATTTTCTTAGTTGGAGATTTGCTGCAACATCCGTTGCAATATCTGTTAGCTGTGACGATCTGTACCCATTGTTGTTTTCGTAATATTTTTTCTGTTCTTCAGTTTCGTTTTGATTTGTTCGTATTTGTAAATCTACCCTATCCTATAATTTAGTTCTATACTCATTTATATTTATACACTGTGGCGTTATTTGTTTTCTTTATTCCTTTGCAGTTATCATCACAGGTTCTGTGATTAGTTTCTTTAGTTTTCTATTTAATTTAGTTGATTTCTGCGAATGTTTTTGTATTGTTTTTCTTGATTGTCTTTTGTTTATGTATGTTGGTTGTTGACATATACTATAAAATATACTTGATCATACACTACTAGCTGTGTAGTGAACTTATGAGAAATAATCAACTGATGACTAATTGCTGTTACTAAAGGTACACATTTGATTATACAAGACCTTATTTAAAGGCTTGTTTCCAACAGATATTGGGATTGTGAGATAATTAATCAAGGTCATTTAGAATTTAATAGATTACATTATTGTTTCAAGTGATTGCTATCATTATTGGACATCATGTCTACATTGGAATACTTTATTGCACAAGGGAAATCCCTTGATAAGGCTGGCAAGGAATTAGAGGAGTTTGCAACTGCTCAATTTGCCATGGTATTAAAGTCAGAAGAAAAGAAGCAAAAAGAGGAAAATAAATGGAAAGCGGAAGTTGAACAAAAGAAGATAGATGCTGAGAATTTAAGATTGCAGATGCAAGCTGAGGAGAAAAATGCTGCTGCTGAGGAGAGAAAGCTTCAAATAGAAGAAACAAAATTAGAAGCTGAAGAAAAAGATTACAAAGAGAAGCGGAGGCTGAACAAAAGAGATTAGAAAGAGAGGCTGAACAAAAAAGATTAGAAGCTGAATCTGAACAAAAGAGATTAGACAGAGAAGCTGAAGCTGAACAAAAAAGATTAGACAGAGAAGCTGAACAAAAGAGATTAGGCAGAGAAGCTAAAGCTAAACAAAAGAGATTAGACAGAGAAGCTAAAGCTGAACAAAAGAGATTAGACAGAGAAGCCGAGGAGAGTAAGGCAAAAAAAGAACATGAGGAAAAACTGTTAGCATTCGAATTAGAAATATTGAAATTGACAAATATGAGTAATGTTAATCAGTCAAGTGGTAACAGTGGTAAACCCTTTACTTATAAGTTTAAGGTACCAGCGTTCAATCCTTCCAGTGACGATATTACATTCTGGCTGGATCGTTTTGAACGTTCTTGTCGAGCTCATAATGTGGATAAATCACAGTATGCTAATCAGTTGTCAGAAAATTTGAAAGGTGATTCTCTGACTAGTTTAAGTTTGGTTGAAGAGGCTGACAAGGATAATTATGATGTTATTAGATCAGCTGTATTGAAAAAATACCAGTTGACTGGGAAGGTTACCGTATTTTGTTTAAGAAAATGGTACCTGAATCAGGGGTAGAATTCTCAGAATTCATTGCAAGGACACGTCTTACATTTAATCGTTGGATTGAATTGTCCAAAACAGAAAAGACATATGAAGCCCTTATGGACTTGTTGCTCAGGGACAAAATTATGTCAAGTGTTAATAAACCATTCCTTGAATTCCTACATGAGCGTAAACCCAAGACACTAAAAGAAATTCAAGAATATTGTGACCAATACGTCACTGCACACCCTGACATAACTCTTAGCAACACTAAGATTAAAGAGAGTATGCCAGTTGCATCAGCAACACCATACAACCCTAATTATTCACACAAATTTCAGGGACCACAAAACAAGTTTGGGAAAAGGTAACCATAATAGTTATCAAAACCAAGAAACCAATCATTTCAGGGTTCTTCTGCGAAGAACTGGAGACGAGCTGACAGCCCTCGATACAGAGGTGGTCCAGGAATTTATAGAAATTTCCGCAGAGGAAGTCATTATAGGAACTATCCAAGTCCAGTCCATCATGGAGACAACAAGACCATAATTATAGAAATACTCATTATAATGAATATGATAATGGTAACCATGAGAATTATGACTCAAACCCAAATAGGGGTTACAATAGAGGAAATAATAATGATTACAGAGGCAATAATAATCGAGGTTGATCACAATACAAAAAACATAAATCATATTATCATGGAAACTCTGCACAGCAAGAGTCACATGAAGACTATAAACAGACAAAAGATAATAATGATGCTAATAATATGGCGTGTTCCGCTTTTGATTTTGGGAGAGCATCTCAGTGCCCCCAATGCAAAACATTATTTGAACCAACTACGGTGTCCACTTCAAGTTGTGGCCATCCTCTTCCCGCTCTTCCTGCGTCAGTCGCGCATGATGGAAGAGGTTCTCTTGTCTTACATAAAGGTTTAGTAAATGACAATCCAGTCTCAGTTCTTTTTTATTCTGGATGCACCACAATTGGTGTTAGGCAGTCGCTTGTAGATCCTTCTCGTGCCACTGGAAAAGTAGTCAAATGTGTAACGTTTGGTGGCACCTTAGAGAAATACTCTACTGCTATCATTAGGATTGCTACTCCTTTCTTTACAGGAGATGTACACGCATGTCTTCTGCCGAATCCGATCGCTGATCTTATCATCGGTCGTATTCACGGAGTCAAAGAATGCACTCCGCAACAAATTTCCGTTTTGGGAAAAACAAAATATGCAAACTGCTAATGCTGTAGTCACTAGAGCTCAAGCTCTTAATATGCCTCAAACTTCATCTACTGAAGATAATGAAGTGCATAACCAAGATGATCCCTTGTAATTTCTCGTGACTCGTTTATAAAACAGCAAGAAGATGATCCGACTCTAAAGAAATTCTTCACTCTTGCAACAAAAGGTGATCCGAATAAAGATACAAAGCGTAAATCTTGGATTACAATGAAGAATGGCGTACTTGTACGTATGGAGCAAGACTCCGCTAAGTCAAAGTCATTCTCAGATTATTGGGTCTGTGTCCCAAGTGTGCTTGGGAAATATGGGTTTTTCCCGTACAAAGTCAAGAAGAGCAGTTCTACTGCTGACATTGCAGATGCTCTTTGGCTGTGATTTTTTTCGTCTGGGATTCCACCGGGAAGATAAAATTTATCAGAACCATGGCACCCAAAAACTGATATCGGTACCATGGTCTCAAGTGATGTCGACTCTGCAGTTATGAGAAGATCTTTGTGTAGTAGTTATCTATTACAGTCTATGTCCTAATGGATGGTCGAAACGGCTAAATAGAACACTTCAAAAAACTTGCTAGGGAAGATAACGGAGGATCATCCTCTCTAAGATTGGGGACAGGGTTTTACCCGCAGCCCTCTTCGCTTATAGACGTATGCTCCTCAATGATCATATCAGGCATTTTCTCCCTTTGAACTTGTCTTCTTGGGCGCGCGACCGCGCCGGCCCTTTGTCTAAAATACTTCATGATCTCATAACCAGCTGAATAATTGTCTATTTTTATTTACCGAGGGTACACGAAATCTTCTTACGAGTATGTCATCGCGCTGAGACATATAAAGTATTATCGACGCATTGCAAATTGGCAACTTCTTTCTGATTTGCTAAGTCAGATAAGCAAGACAATTTGCGCCAATATGAAATGAACCTTACGAAAAAACTCTGTATGTCATGGTGGACAAGCATTTGTTTTTATCTACTATTGAGGGAAAACAGCTTCTAGTATTTTTTGGAAGGTCCGTACGATATAATATCGCGATAAAATTTCCTGTGTTGACTACATTGTTCGAATTGATGGGTAGGGGAGAAATTGGGAGACAGCATTTAAAACAATCCTCTCCAACTTCCAATATTGCTTACGGAAAATTCCCTATGAACTATTGTGAACGTCTGGCTGGGCCCTGGATTATTTACAGCACCTAGTTTCCAGGGCTACAACGGACGATTCACCAGTTCGCAAACATGGTCTTCATATTACTCAATCATCAGTGTCCGTGTCAATTACAGGAGGTTGATGGAAGGGGGGAATAAACAAGGAGTACTATTTATCGGCGATATGTGTTAATCTTCTCCGTCTTGTCGCGATGATTCCATCTTCATGTCTAGTGAATCGCTGGAAAAAACGTGTATAGGTTTTCTCCGGAGTTTGTATCTTCTAGGAGAGAACAGCGACAAGTTTTGCGGCTATGTTACAAAAACATTTCAGGGATCGTCCTTATCAGGACATTCCCTGGGACAAAAACTCATGTTCATTGAATCATGAACATTATTCAGAAACTGACCATAATCCTATTAGGGTCAGCACCTTGTTATTCCTATTTCCTATAACATTTTCAAGCACAGGGTTGAGAAGGAGTTGGATGAGATGATAGATTTCTAAAAAATATTTGAACGTATCCACTTCTTGCATAGTTCTTCGCCGATGGTTATTGTTCGGAAAAAAAGGACTCAATTAAGCCAGTGCGTGTCTTTGTGTTGCTATCGCATATTGAATCGAAGTTACGAAGTTTGCGATGCTGAACCCGATGCCTTTTACTAGATAGAGCTACTTACTAGGCTTTCTATAAATCTCTTATTTTTTTCACCTAATACTTGATTTTGTCCAAAGGTTATTGAGCCAAGTTCCCTTTATCTGAAACGCGCTCAACCTTTTTACGGCTTTTGGCTACACTAGAGCCTTTTTCAATGGAATTTCACGCCTTTCGGTCTTATGAACGCACCAGCTAACTCTTCGTCATTTACGGCATGATGCGTCCGAATTCTATTCTTATCGGTCAGGATGTCCATCGCGGATCTAGACGACATATCTGTTCTTTTCAGCGATACTTGGGGAAGATCACTGATTCGGGGTAGTGTGAACTTACTGTCTAATTTACGGCGGAGTAATACCGGACAGCGGAAACCCTCTAATGCCCATGCAAGTGGTTGTAGCGCGAGTAACGTGTTGGTCTATGAGGCCAGCGGTAGGGGCCGCGCGGCAGGGTGTCCTAAAGACTAGTGGACAGTATATCTCATAAGAGTACTGGTTTCTGATCCAATATTGACTAAATCAGATAAAAGACATAAAAAAGCAAAAATCGAAATATGTGCGAAGTCTCTGAGTTTAGATGTCGAATTTTTATTGAAGATATCAAGTCCGAAATTCATGAGCCAATAATTAATCATGGCAACATCATGTTCTATCTAACTTATAAAGAAAGGCGTGTCATAACTATGGTTCCTCGGTGGCACATAGGTTGGCACATAGCCTCATCGTTGGATGTTTGGACGCTGCTTCTTAGGGGCTCGGGGACTGTGCATACACCAGCGAATTGTAAGTTGTGACCTTTACTTAAATGCAAGTATCGTAAGACATTTCGTTCTTTCGTTAAAAAGATAGGAAGAATTTCCATCCACTGGTGGTTGTGGAGAAGCTTGAGGCCAAATAATGCAAATGGAGGACTCTGGAAAATCTGCATCCTGAGATATAAATGTATAATCTCTCCTGATAAAAACTTAAGTAATTAAGAGACATGCAGAAAAAAAGGAAGTATATTATTCCGAGTTGATAGTACATAGGGAAACTAGTATGGCTTGTAATATGGTATTTATAATTTGACGATCGAATTACGCAATTAATTCTATAGATTCCAACGGCTATTGGCTATACTCCAAAGTTGGACATTGGTGATTATTACACACCGACTTGGCCGCAGTGGGTTAAGCGCGCTCGGACTTGCCTACTGTGATGACGTGCGTTTCTGTTGATATGGAGTTGTAGAGATCCGTTGGTGACGTAGATTAGTTGCTGGATTGGGGAGTCAAGGGGCTTTTATTAGGGGCTGGGGGTAGAGATGGGAGGGTATGTTGGTGATAATGTTGGAAATTTGGCGGGATAGAACCTGGTTGTTCATGAGTGTTGTGTGTGGCTTGAGGGAAGTGGGGTAATGTGAGGTTGGAGTGGAGCGTGTATTGGGACATATGGAGGAACATAGTAGTTCGGGGCAGCCTACGGCTGAGGGGTGTACGGCCGGTTCTAGGAATTTTCGACGTGCCATTATGTTTTGAGGGTGAGGTGGAGTTGTGTGATTGTGGTGTGTATGACACTTCTGAGGGATTGGTGCGTGTCGGGTGTTTTGCTTTGGGTGTGGGGCTGATAGTTAGCTAATAGTCCGGGATCGTTGAGCGTTTTATTGAAGTGGCTGTTGGATTATTAGGTCGTTTTATTTTGATAATATAAAGTGGTAAGTTTGTTATATGATTATTTATCGGATCGTGTGTAGTCATTGTGGTTGGGTGATATTTTTTTAAAGGAATAGGAATGTATGATCAAGTTTGTTTGAGTATGTTTATTTACTATGTTGGTGATTATTCAATAAAAATGCAATGGATATCATTTTAGGTTATTTGCAGAGTTTAGTACTGAATCTTTGTCGTCCATGGGTTTTATTCTAGGTGTGGGTTTCTGTATGAGGTTGTTGTAGTCTGTTTTATAGGTTAAGATTTCTGGTAAAGAATGGGGGGTGGTTGTGTGTAAAGTGGGGGGATTATTGGGGTTGGTTGTGGTGTTAGTAGGTTTCTGGGGGTATTGGGAATTGAGTGGGGAGATTTTTGAAATTGATGTAGGATATGTAGTAGGGGGTGAGGGATGTAAGTGGTGGGACGGTTGTAGGGGGCGAGATATTGAAGTTTGAATGTTGGGGAAAGAGGGGGTGGACATGTATTGGGTGTGAGTTTTGGATCTAACTGGTCGGTGAAAAGATGTTGTTATGTAGAGGTTATGTAGGGGGAGGATGGTTTTGTAGTTAGGTGATAATTAATGATTTAAAGTTGGGTGTATAAGGACAGGAATAGTTAAGGGTAAATCGGAAGATAGGGATGATAGGGTTTGAATATAATGAGGCGGCGATCTTTGATAAGATGTGTGAAGTGGTATGGGGTTGTTGGTTGAAATTTAGGAAGTATATATTAGATTGTGGGTATGATAGGAAGGAGGGTACTTTGTGGAAGCCCATGGGGAGTCGAAAGATGAAAAAAGAATAGAGAAGTACAGTCATTGAAAAATAGAATAAGATTTATTTAGAACCATGTTTTGTATGATTTTGGTGGGTGGAGGGGTAAAAGAAGTGGGGGGAAGTTGACGTCGAACTACCGAGATGTTTGTTGTGGCTGGATGGATTTTTATACACATGGTTAATAATAGCAGTCAACTGGTGAGGGTAATTCTGCTAACCGATATAGCTATATCCTATGGAGTCAACATGTATAGTGTGGTGGTGCGAGACGATGTATAGTTTGTATTTAGGTAAAACCTGATAAAAGTTATTTGTGAATAGAGTGATGGGGAGGATATATTCTAAGAAAGGGGATTGGATGAAGAAGAGTTGGTAGGTGTTGGGTTAGGGGGATTAGGTTCTATGTGTCGATTGTAATGGATTTAGATGACAAGATACATAATAACTGCTAGACTACTTATGAGTTTATCTGTTGTGAGTGTCCTTGAAGAATGAGATGGTGGAATGGGGGTTAGTATAATGGTGATTAATTAACAAAAAAAATGGTTGTTATACTGAGTGTAGTGGTTTTTGAATTGTGGGCAGGTATAGTTGAGGTACAAGAGGGGAGTTGAGCATGGATCAGAAGATGGAAACTAAGGTTGTTGATTAGAATGGAGAGATAAGAGAGATAAGGTTGTTTGGTTATGAATGAGTTAAAATTAAGGTTGTTTTGATTTTGGTGAATTATGGTGTAGAAGAATATAGAGAGAAGTTGTATTAGTTAGATAGCTCAGGGAGATAAACGGCAACAGGCGTATGGTAGTATTTGAATAGGTAAATAGCAGAGAATGATTGAATGTGGCGATGTTGATGAGATAATAATTTCTTGGAGAGGATGGTGTAAAAAAAGAGTCAATAGCATCTTCCCATGGTTGAATTTAGGATGAATGTAGGTGATCGTTTAGATTTACGGTAAGAGGGTGGGGACTAGCCGCTGGTAGTTTAGCGGTGAAAGTAGATAAATGTCACAGGTAGGGAGATGTGGTGAAAGGCAGAGTTTTCGAAGATGATTGGTGCCTATTTGGAGATGATGGGGAAGCTTATAGGTTTGTTGGGTAATTTATTTTAATGGTTTTTTTTTTTTGTAGCGGGAGAAATGTTAAATTGTAGATTTTGTTTGTATGATTTGGGTCAGATAGGCCTGGAATGAGTCTGGGTGTATCGGATCACTAGAGTGGTGTAAGTAGTCTGGTGTCTCAATGGAGAAGGGAAGTCCAGTATGACTTGAACATCTGTGAGGTTTGGAAATATAGCTGATTTAGGTTGGAAAGTGCCCGCCGTATTGGATGTAAATAAGGGACTGTATGATGAGTGAGGGGGAATATGTGGTGGTCTTTAGTGGAATCAGCTAGCCAGTCGGAAAGGGTTTTGTTGTTTTTTTAATGATTTGTTTTTTAGTGGTGGTGAAATTTTTAATATATGTACACTTAATTATGTCGACTAGGGTCGTACCCGAATGTATTAGGGGTGTAATATGAGAAGAGATTTGTATATTTTTATTTGTACATACTAAATGTTTGGAAAATCATTGGTATGGATTTGTTGGTAATTTGGTGATCATCAGGGAGGGAGATGAATTTTTGAGATTTGTTTGTGTGGGGGGGGACTAATGAGTTCCACTGAGTACAGATTCAGATAAGCCACATTAGAGGATATAATAGTAGTTTTTTTGAACGAATACCGTCGGGTTATATGGAATTCACCGTAGCTCGCTTTTAACACCGGGATTCGTGGACTAAATGACTAATAAAAGGCAGTACTCATCGGATGATATTATTTTTTAGTCTATGTGTGGAGGACTCTGAATAGTTCAGATAAATTGTTTTGGTGAGTATGCCGTATGTTGTACTAATATTATACGATTAGAGTGTTTATTAGTGGGGAATATTATGGATTGTAGATAGTTGCCTCACCTAATTCATGTGTCCGTGTTAGAGGTAAACGATGCTATATAGCGGGGAGATTGAAAGTTCAGAGTCATATGGTTTATATGCGTAAATTTTAAAAGATATAGGTTGGTTATATTCATGTTTGATTTTTGTTTGTATCTTGACAGGAGCGCTCTATATGTATTGCCTCGCCTCCCCCGCGCCACCTGTATGTGGGTTTCGTTGTGTTGGAGTCCCCCTATGCATTAGGGGGGGTTTTACTGTTTGTCTCAGGATGAAAGGGGAAAGTTTTTGTTTTTTTTGTGTAAGGGTTGTGTTGGGTTTTTGAATATGGTGGGGGGGGTTTTCATTGATATTGGTTAGGTAAGTTATAGAAAGTGGGCTAGAAGTTATGTGTAGATAGTCTTCTTTCAGTAGATTTCGGAATAGGATTTTCCTTATGTGAAGAGATAATTCGTAGTAGGTACAGGTGGATGGGCCAGGCGCTGTCAGACTTTAATGGCCGATCTGATAAGGTTGGTGGAAAGAAGAAACTAGCTATGTGGATTGGGTTATTCGAATTTTCTTGCGGACTCAGCAAACTCGCAATCTCGATGTAATATGGGGTTTTCCAGAGGACGTAAAGCGGTTATAATGAGATCTTAATGTGTTGCTTTGACCAGTTGACTTTGGTTTTCACGGACTAATTAAAATTATAAATCATAAGTTAAATAAATTAAACAATATAAATAAAACAATCATTAATCTAGAACTATCAAAACTAAAACCAAGACTTAGATGTATATGTTAGGTTTTGTGCGATGGTTAAGAATGGTACATGGACTATGGTCGGATGAATATATATTAGGCCAAAATATTAATAGACCAATATATCAGATATAATGCAATGAGAAAAGAGAAAATGAAAAATAAAAATCCTCAGACCCCCAACTGCCCCCCCCTCCCCACCCCCCCCCTAACAAAAGCATTGAGAATCGTACTTACGACGTAGGATGAGCAGAACCAGACAATACATAACATAGTTGAGTAGGCCCTAATCAACACCCACACCCCTTGAGGAAAATATAGACACAAGGACTGAATTTATAAGAGCCAAATGTGTATGAGATTTTTCTTTGCCACAATTTGTGGTGTTGTTTCGGTGGTTGTTAGGCGTCCGATTTATTTATGTATAAGTGTGTGATAGTCAGTGGTTTTAGTTAAGGGTTGGATCGTTGTTTGTTTCTTCTTTAGATAGAGATTAGCTTAGTGCAGTAGGGGTGTTGCTGGTCATATGTGAGATGGGTGTGTGGGCCGCGTTCGAGAACTTAATGTCAAAAGGTCGGATGTTCACAGTTAGCTGGGGGATTGGTTGGTTCGGTAAATGGGTGGTAAGACTCTGGAGAGTAGGGGTGTGGGATTTCCCATGTTGATTTCGGTGTTCTGTGAAAATGCTTATTTAGTAGTCTTTATAGCCGATGATTTAGTTAATTCTAGTGAGGTTAGCGCTGTTCATGGCATTTGGCAAATATCATGTGTTTGTATTCTTGGAGAACTATGTGGACCTGGAATATCTTCAAGTTCTACAACATCGTAAGAATGTTATTGCGTGCGACCTCTGACATTGTTGGGGTGATGGCTTAGTACTGTATGGGGTTGAGTTAGCGGTTAGAAGATAGGAGAGAGATATGTAATGAGAACATACATATGATATTACATAGATTAGTGTAACCTTTTTGAGTCTGTAGGGGGTGTGATTTTACCCACCGGGTGGGGGGGAGGGGCGGTAGAGCTATTGCTTGTATGTTAAGTTCAGGATTAGCTTTGAATCTGGGATTGCGTAGGGGTTTGTGAGTTAGAGAAGTTGATGGGATTCCAAAGTCACTCTATGGGGAATGGTGGACCTGATGTTACCTGTCTTTTGGGCTGGGCGAATTCGTTTGTAGATACCGTGCTGCTAGATCCAGGCGGTGTGATGTTTAATGTGTAAGTTGCAGATAGGTAGTAGGCGTAACTGTGAGTTAAGAAGGTAGTACAAATCAGAGTGAGGAATGGGAGTAAGGGTTTACCGGAGTAGGGCGCTGGGAGTGTTGCGCCTCTTCCAGTTATGGATTACGAATGGACTTGTACGGGGGACGGTGTACCGAGCCCCACAGGGAGTAATCAATAGTAATGCGAGGCGGATTGGGTTCTTTGGTAGGATATCTAATAAAAACATATCTCGTTGCTGTATGGGAGTTTGAGGTAAGCTTGTGTATACAGACGGGGGGAGTTGGGGGGATATATGGGGATTATTGAGGACTATAGATGTAGTTATATTCTGGGTGTATTTTTTATTTGTTCGCGTTGAGTGAGTACGGATTTGATTAGGGTAAGCAGGAAGAGAAGATCCTTGTCT